>AYEL01088608.1:0-56148 GCA_000484575.1 Olivierus martensii
AACGATTAAATAAATATATATTTAAAAAGCTGATTTATAAAACTTTTATATTATCCAAGCATAACTGAATAAGTGCCTTTTGTATAGTCCGTATTCATCTATAGGGTCTATAGATGAATTTTAGTTGTTTGTTATATGGGATTACAACATATAGTCTATTTATAAAATATTATTATTCAAATTAAACAATATTACTTCTTTTAACGTTAGGTTAACTTCATATAGAGTCCCATAGACAACATAACTAATCTAGATGATTTAGAAATAATCTTAATATTCAAAGGCACTAAATTACAGGTATCAATATCTATTAATCTCATAAATTCTTTTACCTGATTATCTAAATCTGATACATTCTCTGAATAGAGACCACGAATAATTAAGTTACGCGAACGTAGTTCATTTAAATTTAAATCCACAAAATATTCATTCTGAACCAGTTGCATTCGAATACCACTTAATTGAGTTTCAACAGATGTCTGTCTCTCCTCAACAGCACTAAGACGGGAATCCACCTCAGCAAAAGACTTCTCCATACCGTCCAAACGACTCAAGATAGAGTCAATTTTCGATGATAGTAACTGAAAATTTTCTTCTAATAATTTCTTCAAATCTGATATTGGAGTATCCGTTCCGTACTTCTGTACTTTAGGAAAAAAATCCATCATTTTTGGTGTTTTTAATGCCGGCTCGCTCGGAGAACGACGACGAGATGAAAAAACCTGAGAATCACAAAGAGTTGCAGAATCATAGGGAGGTGAATGAAACATGATAACAATATAACAATAAGACACAGCTCCAACCAAATACGCACCAACACCGACAGAATACAACAGCGCCCCCCCCAAATAAAATTAATATAATATAATAGAATAGAATGCAAAATTGATAAGATTCAATAAAAAATAATTGAAATTCTACTAATAGAATCCATCAAATTAACTACCATAATTTGAAAATAATTTGAACATAATTTGAAAAAAATTTTTGATAACTGAAAAATTTAGGACCCATCACTGAAGGCACATTTTTTCAGCCAATAATTGCAAAAAAACTCATCCACAATAGCTACACTAATTAAATCAGGATTGTATTTTTTTTTATACTTTTTTATTGAATAGTTTGCTATAATGTTTAAACATTATAGCAGACTATTCAATAATAATCCTGTAGTGTGCTTTTCAAAATTCCAATTTGTTAAAAAAAAAAGGGGACTCAGTTGACTGTGACTCACTGATTTAGACAAAATTTTGCAAGATGGTGGCAGTCCATATGTTTATTCATCTGACAAAATCTTAGGTATAAAACACACCACCATTTTTTTTAATAAATTTTTAAAAATTTGCAATTTTTGACATTTTCTTTAATTACTATAATTGCATTAAGAAGCTTAGTGTTCAAATAAATGATTAGTAAGTAATTGATTGCTATGCAAAAAAGCCGATTCAAGTTGCACCAAAATATTTTTTTAAATATCGATGAAAGTCATTTTTGCTTAAATTTATTAATTTTTTTATGTTATTTTTTAAGATTTATGTGATAATTATATTGCTTGAGTGCTGCATAGGTTCATTTCCATATTCTGAACTTATATTAAAGAGTAGCACCAATCTTTGTTTAATCATTAGTATATTTATTAATTATGAAATAGTGCCAACTTTTAGTATAAATTATTTATAATTATTAAAATTTTTGTTAAATTATCAACAGATTAATTTGTCCGTTTAGATTCAATGTGGTTTTTATATTTAAAATCCTCAATTACAAATAATGCAAAATAAAAATTACCAGTTTGCTCATTAGCAGCCAAATTCTGTTCAAACTCTATTCGCAACATTTCATATTCTTTTCTTACTTGAGCTAAAGTATCTTCTAATTGAATTACTTCTGTTCGAAGTTTTTTCTGTACAGCTAATTCTTCACTCTAAATCATAAATAAAAATCATAAATATAAAAAAAAATCAACAAATAAAAATATGAAATTTATTAAATGATTTTATACATTGTGTGCAAAATAATAATGCTCAGTCTTTATCTTGCTTAATATTCTTGACAGAATTTTCTAAATAACAATTTATATTATTTTTAAATTAATTTTTCAGATTATTATATCAAAACTCAATTATTATTTATAGTATAAAAAATCATTTTCATATAATTTTTTTTCATCTATGAGAATGTTGTTAATCATTGTCAGTTTGGTCTAAATCTATACATATTATAAATTGAAAAATCCCTACATTGTCTGTTTGTAAGTTTGTTTGCTTATAACACAAGAATGGCTGAATTAATTTTTATGAAACAACTTTTGTTTGTTAGGGGATTTATATAGAAAACTTATAAAAGGAATACCATTAATATACATCCCCAGGGATTAGTGTAATCTGCATAAATTATTTTCATCAACAGATGGTAGTATGTTATAGGATTATTTATTATTAATATATTTAAGTGAATAACACAAGAATGGCTAAACTGATTTTTACGAAACAATTTTTTTTTCTGAATCCTTAATATTATCCAAATAATCTTAATTAATCTGCCATATTTAATCTCTTGATTCTTTAACGGAATTTTAATGACTTTGAATTAATTTAAACTAATTTTTAGCGCCATCTTGTAATTAGAATATATATTATTTTATTAAATCAATAAGTGGCGCCATCTATTAATTAATAATTAAACTAGAATTTTTAACTAATTATATCTGAAGAAAAAATCCGATGTAAGTAATCAAAAAATCATTCTAAATTAATATCATCTATTAATTAATAATTAAACTAGAATTTTAACTAATTAATCTGAAAAAAAAATCTGCCTTGGCCCAGGATCGAACTGGGGACCTTTGGGCTAATGTCCCAACCTCATACCGCTAGATCATTGAGGCCAATGAATGGATTAATTCTCCAGATAGTTATATTAATTTAGAAGTAATTTTTGATTATCGTTATCGGACTTTGCTGATAGATCTACTCCTGACCAGGCTAAATCTAGCCATGGGCCTTGGGTTTAGTCCCAACGTCATACTGTTGGGCTAACGTCCCAATGGTATGACATTGGGATGTTAGCCCAAAGATCCCCGGTTCGATCCCGGGCCGAGGCAAATTTTTTCTTCAGATTAAACTAGAATTTTTAACTAATTTATTATTAATTAATAGATGGTGCCACTCATTGATTTAATAAAATAATAAATATTCTAATTACGAGATGGTGCTAAAAATTAGTTTAAATTAATTCAAAATCATTAAAATTCCGTTAAAGAATCAAGGGATTAAATATGGCAGATTAATTAGGATTATTTGGATTAAAGTTCCCTTGAGGTTTGTTTAGTATATAAAGTTTAAGCCTTAAAATTATTTCTGCTTAGACTTATTATAACTTAATATTTTAAGCTAAGTACATTTCAGCAGTAATTATGCACACTACTATTTATTTAGTGAAGCATTTTCAGTACAAGACCATCTTCAGCACTATAAACCATAGGATCGTACATATAAATTCAATTTAAAATCATTGTTACATTCAATTCTAAATTCAAAATTCAAAATTTACACATTAATTCATTATCAACTATTTAAATTAATATATTGATTATAAAATAATAATAATTAATATAAATCTAATTGTATACAGGGTGTGCCAGCTAAATCCGGACAAAATAAACAATTTAATTAAACAAAATTTTATTTAACAAAAAGAATAAAATTATCAAAATTATCATTTGCACATTAATTTGGGATCCCTTTAGATTAAAATTACTCAATGTAATTCCCTTCTGCCTCAATTACTGCCTCGATTCTCGACTGGAAACGATGACATGTCCTGCGCAAACGCCTGCTTGTCCAAGTTCCAAAACGCTGCCTCAATAGCGGCCTGGAGAGATGCCACATTAGGATGTCTCAACTATTAGAGACTCTTTCGACAACTCTCCATATTTAGTAGTCCAAAGGATTCAAATCCGGACTGTTAGGAGGCAGAATTCTTTAGACCAACGACCTATTAGAGACCCTTTCAACAACTGCTCCATACGTAATAGTCCAAAGGAAGAAATCTGGACTGTTAGGAGGCAGAATTCTTTAGACCAAAACGTATCCTCAGACCAAAACATATTCACGTTGTCTGACAACCAGTTTTGCACTAAATGTGAAACATCGACATTGTCTGACAACCAGTTTTGTACTAAATGACTGATGTGCGCCAGAGTTCTTTAGACCAAAACGTATCCATGTTGTCTGACAACCAGTTTTGTACTAAATAACTGATGTGCGCAGGTGTGCCATCCTGTTGGAAGATGTAGGGTCTCTCAGAAGCCACAGTTTCCATCCAAGGTTTCACTACTGTTGTAAGAACATGCAAGTAAACCTCTTTTGTTACGGTTTCCCCCTTTCCAAAGACATGCGGCAGCAAGTCTTTGGAAAGGGGGACGGCACCTTCACCGGAAACACCTTCACCTTTCCGGCATGACGTCACCTTCACCGGAAACAACAGTTAGGACATGAACACTGGCCGGAAACTTCGTCCTAGCTATTATGGGGACACCTTCAAGGTCATAGGCAAGCCAACAATCATTTCTCTGATTTACTTTGGCATCAACAGCAAAAATTTTCTCATCAGAAAAAAATCTGATGCGTCCTGCAGCTTCATTCTTCATTGAACACAGAAGCAAGTTGCGCTCTTTGTTTTAGCGGCATCAGACAGCATCTGTCATACTTTTATGACATAGGACTTGTACCGTAGGTGCTCTTCCGCAATTCGACGCATTGTGGCCTCACTACACCCAATGTTTTTGCCAACTGCCTGAGAGATTGCCCTGGGTCCTCTGAGATGAGCTCTTGAGCCCTTTAGACAACTTCCGGTGTCCTTGATGATCTCCCCCTGGAATGACTCTTCCTTGCCGGATTGGCAGAACTTCTTCAGACTTCTCTGAAGCCGCACATCTAGCAGCAACATCATAAACTGTCGATATTGGATAGTTAAAGAACTGAATTATTTCGGAAGGTGAACGTCCAGCGCGAAGGCCTTCTATTATTGCTGCTCTCCGATTATATTCTGCACTCGATCTTAACTGATCAGCTATTTTGTACTTATCCTCAAACGCATCATCTGTCTGGCTTACTAAAACGTCAGCAGCATCGTTGCGCTGACGTAAAATATGGCGGGAAATTCAATTTGAAATTTGTCTGGATTTAGCTGGCACACCCTGTATATATTATAATATAAATTTATAAATAAGTATCTGTCTATATTATCAATCACTAATAGCATATAGCAATGTCGCCGATGTGATGTTTTCTGATTGTTTTTCGTTAATTAAATTGCCTTGTTTTTCTCTTTTTAATACTTCCAGTGTTTCTGCAACATATTTATCATCTATTTTATCAATTTCTCTTACAATTTTTATGTCTTCCCATTTAATTTCCATGTCTGACTTGTAAAATTTCTTCGCCAAAGCAGTACGTAAATCTTATGGTGACCATTCATTCTGTATTTCCAGGGACAGTTCTGTATTTCAGCAGCCTGTCCCTAAAATTTTTTTAACGTAAAAATGTTCTATATTTGATTTTTTCTCCCATATTTGCATATTGTATATATAAATTATATAGCATCATATAAGATAAAAATAGGTCTTTTGAAACTGAGTTTTTAATTTCTTCTTTTAATAATAAATTGTAAATTATATATATTCTATAGTTTCCTAATTATCTGTGTAATGCTATTTGAGTGATCTCATTGGATTACAACCACCACATGAAATGAGTCTTATTGGTTTTCAACACTGGCGTCATATAGTTGCTGAAAAGTTTCATTTGACTATTATGGTCACGTGAGTATTGGGTTTGGAGATACGTCATGGTTGAATACAGTTTGAATTTTTAAAGCTTAGTTGGTACATTTTTGTCTTTTACAACCTATTATAACTTTCCTTAGATGCTATATTTTGATAAAAGTTTTTGTAAGTTTGTGTATGATAATTTAATTTTAATAGTTGATACGCTTAGTGATTAGACTGTTACCATGTGGTTGTGTTCTGCTAAATGTTTAGCCTATTCAGTCAAAAAACCTCTGTTTTAACTGGATCGAGAATCTAAATGTGCCCGATTTTGCTCCCAAAAATATGGTTGACATAGCAAATCTCCTTTCATGATATATTTACGGTGTTCTTTTATTCTTTCTTCTAATGCTCTAGTAGTCACACCACATAAAATTCTTCTTTATTAGAATTTATACAAAAACCGAATTTTGAAAAACTAATTTTCAAATTCCAGTATTTCGGAAAATACTGGAATTTGAAAACTAATATATAACTATAATTTATATTTTGTATGGATTTTAGTTATTTCGAAAAATAACTAAAATCCATACAAAATATAAATTATAAATTTTTATTTCATTTAGCACTTTTCTTCAGAAAATATGATTTTAAAAATCCACAGAATGATTACTTAATCTTGCTGTTATTCTAGATACAAAATTTCCTGAAATATAAAACTCTCTCACTGGCTACTGAACTTTGTTTTATTGTTTTCAAGGTATCAGATAATAAATGTAAATTCTTTGTTCGTTTATTGGTTGTCTCAAATACTGAATATTTGGCCTTCAGTGTCTTCGAATTTGATATCATTTCTTAAGGTTCCTCAAGAATCTTATGAATTGATTTTTCCATGGCTTATATTAAAGTTTCTTCATCTCCAATATATTCATCATCGGGTTAAAGATCTATATCAGAATTTGGATATATTCTAGACCAGAGGTTGGCAATCTATAACCTGTGGGTCACAGAGTAACCTGTGGGAACATTTGAAGTGACCTACCAAAGAATTTAAAACTCATTACTTTAAAAATGAATCCTAAAGAAAAATTCTTAACACATCACTGATAGATTACACAGGCGTAGTGACAATATAACCAAACTTATAATTTAAATGTAGATTGATTGAACATATTTTAGTCTACTGCGCAATTACATCGACTCTAACCAAAAATGCGAACCCTTGATATACTAATATCTGACCCACGGTAAAAAAAGGTTGGTTACCACTGTTCTAGACAATATTTTTCCAGATAACTTAATAATATTGAGTTTTGAAGCTAATGGAAATAAACTAGATTTCTTTGTGTAAATGTTTTGTGGATTTTGCAAAAGACTTTATTGTAATTTTATTTATTAAACCAATTTCAAGTCAAAATGTTAACGTTTATAATTAAATTATTAATTAAGTTTTTCATATTAATTTTAGTATCTAAACCAGTTTTTTAAATTTAAAAACCGGTTTTTGAATTTTACAAATTTACCCCAAAAACTGGTTTTAAACCCACTTTTTAAAAACCGACAAACCCTATTCTTTATCTAAATCATGGTTCCATACCGGGATTTGTTATATTCCCAATTTTTGTTTATTAGATCTTTTATCTTTTTCATTTCTAACTAAGTTAAAAACAGTTGGATTCCTGATCTTTGTTAATTTGATTGATTGCTTTTTAGATATGTTTTTAATTATATTCAATTTTGTCATACAATATGGTATTTTAAAGTACTGCTGCATGGCAATAGTTGTTTCTGATTGACCTAACGGAGTTTCTTGTATTAGCATATTACTTTGTCTGGTCCAGTCTCTCTCCACTTTGGACTGTATTGACTTCATAAATTTTAATGTATAATGGGTTGCAACTCAAACAGAATACTAAAATTCCCTGACTTTTCCAGTTTATTTTACAAACAATTCCAGTCTTTTTCCACATTAATGTAATAGATAAATATTAATTCACAAAATAGTTAAAACTAAAGAATAAGCAAGGAGACAAGTTCAACATTAGTCATTTAAAACAGGCCTGCTCAACCTACAGCCTGTTGCAGTCTTCTATGAGCATATGAGATGATTTATATATTGACAAGTGTCTTTTTTTATAATGAAAAAAAAACTTTTTTGTACAGTTTAGTGTTGATTTTTAAGAAACTTTTATGTAATTTGACACCTCCTTATCAAAATTTATGTAGATAAAAAAATATAAAAATAGCACATTAAATAAAACAAATTGTTTTATCTAGTGTGGGGCTACAAAAAACTGAAAATTCTTCAGGAAGCCCACAGAACAATTTGGATTGGCTGGGGCTAATTTAAAACATGCACAAATAATTAATTTAAAAAAGCATCAATAAAAACTTAATGTATAAATATCTAATTGAGAACTTTTACAAATTCTCAATTATACATTAAATTTTTAATTAATTCTGTTTATTAACTATGAAAAGTTGTTATAACAAATTGACAGTTTTTAATTTATTTCAATTTTTAAAAAATGTTTAAATATTCACTTTCATGTTTTTTTAGCTCTTTCCAAGTGTTCATTTAAAACTGCTTGTAGCCATGGTTCACTGAAGGTTGATCTTTTTATTTGCCCAATCAAGATTGAAGGTGGTCTTTTTAAAACTCATCTATAATCAGCTAAATTATCTTAAAAAAGAAAAAATGACTGGTATAGAAGAGATTATTTATACAATCGGAAATTATATAATATTGAATCTCAAAGTACGATTTTTCCTTGTACTTCGTGATTGTAATATCTTTTCGTATTAAATCTCCTTATTTCTCAACATATTACAAATATTTACTTAAGAATTATATTTTATTTATAAAAAAATATAAAAAGGTTATTTACACACTATTATATTTAAAAATGGAAAAATTTGTTAAAATTGTTTAAAATTCCTGTTCATTTAAGTAAAATTGATCGTGAAAACGTACTTTTAAAATACCCTAATGGTAGGATTCTATTTTGACTGCTTCGCGTTTTTGCAGTGCCATGTGTATATTTTAAAAGTCAATATATACACATAAATGCATATTAACATTGACTTTATCTAGCACAAAAATGCAACAGGCATTAAGGTGACTATAATGCGACTTCTTATTCATAGATGAATCGCACTAACCATAAAGTCAGACGCGAAAACGCAAAGCAGTCAAAATAGAATTCTTACCATTTTAACCAAAACTTGATCAAACGGTATTACAGTGAATGCTTCCACTTTTACTCTCTCATGATAATTTGTTTATAACTTCTAGACACAAATAAATAATATGACATCAATTAGTATTTAAACACAGGGAACGTTTACTGTCAATCAAGATCGTTTCCCGCCAGTTTCGTTAACAGTTATAAGTTAAATCAGTATTTTAAAAAAATTGTTATCATCTATAGAAAACAAAATTATTTGAACTGAACTGAATAAAAAATAAGATTTATCAGTATTCATAAAGCACACTTCTCGGCACAGAAACATATGAGTAAAAATTTACTTTATCTCTAAATGATCAGTCCCATTTGCTGCTAATCACAAACCTGATCAACCTTCACACCTTAACCAACTCGAAGGAAAGGATCTGAATTAGGTGAATCCACAACTAACCCTAACATGAACCTAAATAATATTTTAATTGAATTATGAAAACATGACAATCAAATATCGATGGGAATACAGTTTTTTTTTTAAATAAATCTTTAATACAATGGAATATTCGATTCGCATTATTAATCATTAGGTGGCAACATTTTAGTTTGCAATGTGACACATCTAATGTCGACAGCTACGTTAAGTTCTTGTCTAAACAGTGAGATTAATTATGAAAAAATTGAAAAAAGATTTTCAGTTAAATTATTATTTACAACCACGTATTGGATATAGGCTCTTATTTCAGGTTCATGTTAGGATTATCAATGCGATGCACCTAACTCAGAGATAAACTAGATTCTTGCCAACTCGAAGTCTATGGCTTCTCTTGTTATTAGCTCATTAACACTTGCTAATCTTAAGGTACAGCAAACAAGGAATAGTGAATGAATTTGTTCACTTAACGTAAAAGTCGTAAAGAACGCCACCCAACACATTCATTCATCTTCACAAAAGTTCCCTCACTAGGCAATATATCAAAGCAAGTTCAAAAGTGTTCGATCAAATGACTGTTGATAGTACAAACTGATATATATTGATATATAAATGACAAATCATATGTATTTATTAATATGATTTGTCATTCTTAATAGATACTGCATGACCATGGAAATTAAATGTTCATTTCATAACATGCTTGCAGAAAAATAATCTTTAACCACATCAGTTACTGAATCAAATTATTTAAAGTACTCTTAACATTAGTGAACTTGAGCGAATGTCTACACGCATTTGATTCATTTAGATGTGAATGACAAGGCGAATTTTATACCGAATGCCAAACAAATTTGACCGAATTCATTAGCTGTATGCTCTTTAAATGCTTCCTGTGCTACAGGCTTGAAGCAAAAATACACAATATATAGCATCCATCAAATCCAGCATATGAAAATCAAAAATTAAAGTCGGTACAAGCTACCGCATCATAACACACTTCTACAGTATGTGATGCAGTGTGTCTAATCGCTTAAAAGTGAAATAAATTTTTTACTAAAAATCACCTGATTGCATGGATGCTAAGTCAATACGCTTGCAGATTTTGTAAGCTTGACCTTGATGAAAGAACTAATGCACACAGAGTTTCGCATAATAATCTCTTTCACGGAGTGACAAAATGCTGCAACATCGTCATTTTTAGCGCTAAAAATTGCTCAATACGTGTAACTTCAGAAAAAAATTTCCCCAATTTTTCCAGGTTTTAGGAAAAACAGCAGTTTCCCTGACTTTTCCCAAAATTCCCGGTTTTCCAGGTCAGTGGCAACCCTGTGTATATCCGTGCTTCTTTCCTATTTCTAAGATTTTTGTTATTTCATGTACAGTATTTGTATGGGTTTTTTCTCTTCTAAAATATTTATAAAATGCAGTTTTTTTGTATGCAAGCTTGTTGTCTGACCATGCCGGGATAATTTATCTTTCTGCTGTTGGCTTCTGATATACACTTTTTTGCTTGTGAACCCCCATATACGCAAATGTAATATTTCTAAATGACATTTATTTATTTATAGGCTAGTAAAAGTTAATAATTAAACAATTCTAATATAATATAAAAAATGTAAATTACAAATTTTGAAAATTTTAATTGATAAAACTGAAATATATTTTTACTTGTAATGACAGAATTAGGGAGGAAAAAAATTAAAAAAAATACTATTTCAAATATTTCTAGACAAAATTTTTTTTTGCATCCCACTGAAGAAGATTCAAGAAAATATGAGTATCTTCTAACTACGAATTTCTGGACTTTTCTATGACATTAGTTTATTTTATTATTTTTATTTAACAAATTATTTTATTTATAATATTTTATCATGAACCCCTCAACTCATATTATGGACCCCTGAAATACAATTTTTTTCTTGACTCCCTCAAAACTTCTTTGGACCCCAGTTGGGAAATGCTGGTTTAAAATAATATTCACACTATCTTTAAAATTGAAAACTTTTGCATTTCATAAGTTTTTATTGATTTTAAAATATTTGATTATTAAAATTAATATATATTTTGAATTTCAAAGTTTAAATAAAAGGAAAATAATTAAAAAATTCATATGTTATTATTATTTAATAACAATAATTAATAAAAAATTTACTACAAAATAATTTATAAGAAAAATAAAAATGCTTTACCTGAAAATTAATACTAATGATTATATTTATTATTAATAAATATAAAGACTCCTATAAAGAATTATTTTTTTAGTTATAAAACTAAAGAAACTTATATTAAAAATGTACTAAATCTCTACTCTACTAAAATGCATTACAAAATTTGCATTACTTGTTCAACACTGCCATGTTATAATTTTTTGCAATTGTGTAACTACTCATTACTGATCAGTAACATTCATTAAGCAATTGATAGATTATTGTTGACCTTATGAACACATCTGCTTTATAATATTGCTTTCTCTGGAAAACTAATTTCTGACTTACATGATGACTTGCCAAATTAATTAGTAATATAAGTCAAGGGATCAATTATATCTTATTAAAAATTTGCATAATCTTCACTTTCATACTGCAAAGTGTAAAAAGAGAACAAAAGAAAATCAAAAAATTAAGCAAGGTATATATAGTATTAAACACACTAAACCACATACACAAAATCAATTATATGCTTGTGCATGTTTTTATAATTTTTAAATATAATAAAAAATGCTTATAATAATCAATTCTATCTGGTTTCATCACTCATTATAACAGAATTTTATTGTAAATTAGTTTGAATAAATTATCAGGCATATCTTATTCAATCAAATTTATAAACTATAACTTGCCTCCATTTGTTCAATTTGACGAAGATGAATATTTTTACTTGTTGATAACAAAGTACGAGATTCTTCTAGTTGGGTTTTCAATTGCATACTTTCATTATATAACACTGAAAATTGAGACTGCAAACATTTATATTCAGTAGTTTCTACAACAACACATTCAGGAAGACACTGAATCTGTAATATTAAACAAACTGATATTGAAAAGTTTAAAATAAAATATATAATAATAATACTTAAAATAAAAATAAATTCAGCTTATCAGTAATGCAATTTATGTATAAAGATTATTTTTAAAAATAATCATTTTCAATAAATTTTAGTTGTTTTTGATTAGTTTAATATTTTTCTAAATTTATTTCATAAGCAAATGTCAACATGAGTTGCATTAAGTTTATATACAAAAACTGAATCCTAACTTAAAATACTTCACTCGTATAACAAAAATATATAAATTTCAAATGATAAACTATTTGTGGTCTCATATAGTCAAACACTGATTAATCAAAATTCATTGTTGTTTTTTACTTTGACTGATGGTATAACTATCAAACTTAACATTATTGGTTAGAGTGCAATAACGCAATCATCAACATTCTCAAATTGCTGGTACTGGCAACAATGATATGCCAACAGTAATTGCCTTAAAATCCATTATAATTATTATTCACCTGACATATATAACAGGGGTGCATCTTCAATGTGGATCCATATCATGAAAGTCAATATTAAATATGAAGCAAATACTTATTTAAGTTAAACAAATTACAGATATATAATATTTTCTTTTATCTATTGTAAAAACTAAAAAGTAGTATACATCTATACAAATAAATGCATCTGAAATGAACAAGTTTTAAAATTATTATTAAGATTACTCAAAAACCTGATGCTGTTCTCATTCATCCAGAAAAAAAAATGTGGCTCTCAAGTATTTGAGATTCTCCTATGTAGCTCTTAGTGACATGAGGTTTGGCCACTCCTGATATATAACCATTATATGACAGGATGCATTTTTTTTCTTTGACTTTATTTTGAATAAAAATCTATATATAAAAAAATATACCTATCAAGTTGGATTACTTTTTATTTTTTTGTAAATAAATTTTTGTTTTTATTTACAAAACATACATTTAAATAAATTGTCATAAATTAACAATTTCTAATATATTTCACCTTTATCCATTTAAAATAAAACAAAAATTAATGATTACAGGATGAATAACAGTTTATATAAGCTAGATTACCAAATCAACTGATTTTTGTTTATATTTAGTCTTTTCTCACAATAACTGACCATATATCATTCTCCGGCCATTACTACTGATCTTGTTCTTTGTCTTTTTCAAGTTGCCATTGTTCAACAACTATGCCACTAAAATTAACCAAATTTTCACAATTTTTAGTAAAATTGTGAAAGAGTAATAGGAATTTAAATACTTATTAATATTTTTAATAATACATACATAAGTGGAATTTTTGAAAAAAAAAAATTTAAAAAACATTCTTTTTCATAATTTACTAATTCTGATCAATTTTTTGAATTTTTTTTGGCTTACTCAAAAACAATTTCCTTTAAAAGTACAATAGTAAAAAAGTCAATGGGAAATGGTTCTTACTGAAAATGTTCACAATTTGTTCTGATTGTTTTTATTTTTGGATTCAAACAGAAAAATGAAAAACAGTTTAAGATTATGTTCCAAGTTAAATTGGTTTAATAATTTGTATAATTTGTCTAAATTATTTAGAATCATTAAAATTCTGTTGTGTTTTCAAGGGTTAAATTTGACAAGTTAATTAGGTTTTCCATTGTATTTCAAGGGTTAAATTTGGCAAGTTAATTAGGTTTATTTGGATAAAATTCCCTTGAGGTTTGGATTGTATAATGTTTGTGATTTAATGACTGTGCCGGTCTGTGTGTTGCCTGGCTAGTGCCATTGAGGGCCTGTGGTTAGATTCAGCCCGGTCAGGAATAGGTCTATGGGCAAAGTCCGATGTGGTAATCTAAAGTTGTTTCCAAATTAATATAACTGCCTGAAGAATCAATCTATTCGTTGGCCTCGATGGTTTAGCGGTATGACGTTGGGATGGAACCCCAAAGGTCCCCGGTTTGATCCCAGGCTGAGATGGATTTTTTTATCTTCAGATAAATTTCTTTAAATTCTAGTTTAGTTATTAATTAGTAGATGGAGCCACTCATTGGTTTAATAATTTGTATAATTTGTCTAAATTATTTAGAATCATTAAAATTCCATTGCGTTTCAAGAGTTAAATTTGGCAAGTTAATTAGGTTTATTTGGTATCAGTATGTTAACAATATTTTTTACATTTGCTCATGTAGATTATCAGTTTGCTTATACTGACAGTTCTTGACTTATGGACTGCTTTAGGATAACAGAGTTCAGTTTCAAACCTTGCCTCATTAGTCAAAATGTTTATTAAGACACTATATATTATTTTAATAAACATAAAGAACACAAAACTACAAGAATCAGACACAAAAAATGTACTTTCCTTATTTCCTTTCATTAGGTCATGGACTTGAACCTATTGACCAATCACAGAATTAATGGCTTTCATTACACCTCATCATAAATATGAATGGTCATAAGTCAAAGGACTACTTGTATACTATTGAAGTAGATAAAGTTATAATTCAGATATATATTGTTCTCTCATTATGTTATTTATCATATATATATATATATATATATGTTTTATGTTTTAATTAGGTTAGTTTTAGTTAAAGAACAGAGCTGAGACCCAGATTCCTCCTGAAAAACTGGAAGTATGGGATTCTGAATTGAATCCAGATTCTCCAAGATATAAGCAACTGCTTTACCATGCAGCTATTTAGCACTTCTAATCTGCTCCAAATACAAGTACACTCCACCAGTGCTCAAAATAATTTCGAAAATCCAGTAGCCAAAAAAAAAAAATAATAATAATAAAAATTCTGATCGCCAACCCCCTCTCTTCCCCCCAAAAAACAAAAACACTTGCATAAATTTACCAGCAAATACATTTTAAATAATACGATCGGGGAAGTATCACGTGTTATACATGTTGTGCATTTCACAATGACTACGTCAAAATCATGTCACATAGACATTCAAACATTAATTTCAGGCAGCAAAATAAATACCTGTCATTTCAATAAACTACTACTAGAACATTCGCTAAAATATTTCAGAAGTTCACAAAATTCTCCACAACCATACGTAATCAGCACGAACAGCAAATGATCTTTTTTCTTTTTCCTTTATCTTTCCAAAAATTCTTCAAATCAATTGAAGCACAAATGTAGGAGATTAAAACCTAATTTATTTAGAAAACGTTTTTGACTATTCGATAACTTTCCGAAAATTACCTGCGTTAATAAGTGACAATCAAAATGCACATTGCAAATCTCGCTGGGGTATGACAGTATTAAAAATCCCAGCAGAATTTCAACCTCCCTTTTATCTTACCCTCTAATTAAAGGTTCCTGAATTCATTGGTGAAGGTCCTATGAGGGGTAAAATCCCGTTCTCAAGTTATGGGGCTCCAAAGTTGGTGTCCGAAACCATGTTTCTTTACGATTTTCGGCAAAACTTTTATAGATAACTTGATATTTTAAACGATTTTAGATGTCTCTTATCATTCCAAATCAAATGCAATCAATTTAAATAAGCTACGACTTATCTTTACAAAGTTACGTAATTTTTTCGCTTATGATGATATATCCGTTCCGAAGCTTGGCAGAATTCTCAAATATTTAATTTTTTATTGTTTGTATGTAAAACATCCTATTAATTATATTAGCATACATATTATTTTTATATTTTTTTACTGTTTATATTTTATAACTTTTTGTTAACATGTTTATTGGATGCAATCTGTTAAATATAATTTTGTAATAAGGTTTGCTAATCTGGAAATAAAACTGGTTTCCATATTAATTTTGTAACAAGGTTTGTTAATCTGGAAATAAAATTGGTTTCCAAATAGCGTTATATTTATGCGTTCATATTTATTGGATGCAATCTGGTAAATATAATTTTGTAATAAAGTTTGCTAATCTGAAAATAAAATTGGTTTCCAAAAAGGGTTATATTTATGTGTTCCGTTGTTGAGACAATACCGTATCAAATACCAAAGCCCCGCCCCCTTTTTTGTAACTGCGGCCCTCCATATCTCTACTAAACTCGGCTATGGCCCTCGGGTTCACTATAATTAGACAGCCCTGTTATAGACTATATAAATCCTGCCCTAATCATAACAGCCTATTGCTGTATCCATTGAAATTTAGATTGGTAATTATGTTGCTAATATGGACTTGCATTGTAATGATAAGTTCTTATACTCAAGAAACAGATTACCATAGACACCTGAAAAATCTGACGATTTTCTTTCGATCTCTGGTTGTTCTTATTTTTATACCGTTTTGGTAGAAGCCTTTTCTTCCGATACTGAAATTTGTTTAGTTCCTAGATTCAGTGAGTTATTTGTAAATAATGTTCGAGACGGGAAATTTGATAGATTATATTGTTATAATGAAAGGTCAAAACAGTTTGAAAAAGATTAGAGAAAATGAAAACATTAAATCCAACAACTGAAGTAAATTGATTACTAACTAATTCAACTATTAAACTAGAACTAGATTGATAACTAGTTCTATCAATCTATTCTTTAAATGCAGTGGGTGATCAGTTAACGAACATAATCCGTTCCAAGAAAATGTTCGTTATCCGAATTATTCGTTAACTGATCATCGATTACCATAGGATTTTATGGGAATTTGATTCATTCGTTCCTAAGACCCAAAATATCATAAATAAAAAATTATATAATTTTTTACTATGTTTATTTATATGTAATAACAATAATATAGGGAAATAAAATTGGTTTGCAAAAAGCGTTATATTTATGCGTTCATTTGTTGAGACAATACCGTATCAAGTACCAAAGCCCCTCCCCCCTTTTTGTAACTGCGGCTCTCCATATCTCTAGTAAACACAGCTATGGCCCTCGGGTTCATTATAATTGGACAGCCCTAGCCTGATCTAGAATCAAAGATCTGATTCTAAAATCATTAAATGATTTGAACTTGAATATTCAGTGGTTAGAAGATGAAATTAATGCTGTTAATATACTGGAATATTAAAAGCATATGAAATTGCAATAGAAGCATTAAGTCAAGCAAATACTAATTTACACGACAGCAGAGGATGTGTTAAAGTTCTTATTTAACACTCTTGCAAAAAGTATTTCAGATATTAGCAATAATCTATAAAATAATTTAATAAAACAGACAAAAAAACATTGAGATGCTTCACTTGTTCTTTACTAATATTCCTTCAAGATCCTGCAAATCTAAAGAAAGTTGAAAAAAATTTTTTTTTGTAAATTAGTATTTGCTTGACTTAATGCTTCTATTGCAATTTCATATGCTTTTAATATTCCAGTATATTATTTATTATATCATATTTCGAATTACTGTTGAAAAAAATTTTTTTTCAACAGTAATTCAAAATATGATATAATAAATAAAGCAAAGAGAATAATAAATAGATTATATAATAATGGTAATTTAATACCACTATTCCATCTATTTCAACACATGCTGCTAAGATTGATAATCTTGAATGAGAATTAAGTTTATTTCAGCAATTGGAAGAATAAATTCAACAAACCTTGGCACCTATCAAAACAATTGAGGGTGATTTCCATTTATTATCTAAGGAAAAAGATATTTATGAGTCATTGGGAAAAATAACTTTGAATTTGGAAATGCTAAAAAATGCATTATTTTGCATAAAATCATCATCAATGCAAAATGAGAGGAACTTTTCCATTTCTGAAATTGTTGTCCAAACAGAGGACACATTTATCAGATAAATCAATAAAAAATAAAATAATATTTGTATTGAAAAGCTATTTTAATAAAAACTGTTAGTAAATACTATTATTTTTTTCAATATTATTGCAATTTGATATATTTTTTCAATATAATTAAAACATTAAATAAAAATCAAATATAAAACAGTCCAATATTTTCTGTTTTCATTTTACATGATTTTTCTGCCTTAATTTGTTTTTATCCTTATTAAAACAGATCTTTTTTTAATTAAGCTTTTTTTAGAATCTTAAGATTTTCAAGAATTTCCAAAAGGGAATCTCAAATTTCAAGAAATAATTTAATTACTAATTCAGGAATTCCTGAATCTCGAGAAAGTGAAAAGTTTGGGAAAACACAATCACTAAGTATATATGGTAATATCAGAAAAATAAGGTTGGCATTTCCACTTCAAGAATTACTTATGAATAAATCATTATATAATTTATTGTTCAAATTATAAATACAATTAAGTTAATGTTCTTAATTTGATATTAGAATATTAACAAATTAATATATACCTGAAGAGAGTGCGATAGCACCGAAAACATTAATTTAAGTGAATAAAAATAGAGTATTAGAATATCTTACTGCAGATAGTGCTGATTTTATTAATATGTTTAATATAAGAATGTTAAGCGGTTAAAAGAAGTTAGTAATATATATCTATTTGATAATATTGAATATTGAGAATTCATTATATATATTGATATTACTCACAAATCACTGTCAAGAAAATCCAAACCACGATGTCTGTCTCCTAATCGTTTCTTTCTCATCATATCTAATGCAGGGCTAGTATGAGTTGGTGCATTATATCGTACATTTACATATGGCATTTGTTTTCTAGGTGGTTTCTCATTTGGATTAAATAAATTTCCAAAGCTATAAAAATATCAAAATTGTTAATTTCTTGTAAATATAGTTATTAATAACATTTAAAAATTTCTTAAAAATTCTAATTCAAATCAAAATTATTTAAATATCTAAAACTTATATAGAAGAATAAAAATATACTAATTTGTTGTGCAATTATTTTGTGTGTTATATTTGGATAAAATTCTGATTTTATTTAAAATAAATTCAAATTATTACAAACAGAAATATTTATCATAAAATTTTTTGGTAAATACTAGGAGAAAATTAGTCATTATTATTTTAATGTTAAAATAAAAATTAAATTCTTCTAGTTAATAACAATCATTATGGCTTAAATATTAAAAGAAAGCAAATACATTTCCTCATATATAGAGAGGATATTTTATCTGAAACATTTAGAATATTGGCCATTTCACTGTTTGAATTCTTTGATTTTGTGGGGTCATATATATTTTATTCGTACATTTACAGTTATTATAACAGAGAGAGAGGGAATATTGAGAGATTTAACTCTTTTAAGAAGAATGAAGTGAAAAGAATACAGAAAAATACAAGGAATGAGGGGAAGAATCCTGTCTAAAGAAGTATGTTCAATGACAGAAGAAAAAAAAAAAAAAGGCAACATTTAATTGTTTATTACAACATATGGATAAGATTGTGGATCAGTTATAACTCCACAAAGAGGAAACATTTTATTCATACTGCCAAATCTAATACAGTCAAACCTCATTAAGACGAACTTGCTTAGGACAAATTTTCGATAGTAAGAACTACCAAAGTTTTCCGATGATATGCTTAAGTTTTAAATCAACGATATATATCGATGGTTTTAATAAGAAAGTCTGCAAGGTCTCTGCCAAGTCTCCTGGTGACATCAGAACTGATTGAGCTATATGATTGGTCAATCACCAAATGAGGCAATGTTTATTTTCACCAATTTTTCATCCATCAGCTATTACCATTTACCTAAAACGAATTGTTTAGCCCATAGATTAGATATATATACCTAATCTGTGGGTTTAGCCCTATCAAAGTGGCTCCCTCTTTCGTGAACTAGAGATACTATAGAATTTTTCTTGTCAGAGTTGGACTATACAAAAAAAATCATGAAAATAAATTGTGGGGAATATTAATCAAGCATTTCAAGGTTATCTCATCACACTCACCAGCTGCAATTTCTTAGTCCCCAATGGTGTGTTAGCGACCATTATTTTGAGACCTGCACTCCACTATAATGTACTAATTGAGATTAGAAGATCTTGGCATTAAGCAAAAATATATTAAGCAAGTATAGGAATTACATTATAAATGGATTAGACTGAGACAAAAAGTTGCTGATGTATTTCTAAACCAAATTTATGAATAATTAAATATTTCTTAACTATTTTATGGGGCATTATATTGTTTTATTTCCATTTAAAATTATTATTTAAATTTTAACATTAATAATTCATATTTATTCAATTTAACAGTTGTAAAAATACATAAACATAAAAGCTGCCATCTTTCTCTTTCATGACATAATACTAATTTGACCAAAGGATATTTTGCCAGAGTGATGTCTAAATAAGTTTAATGGCGTTGCTTGTTAACCTGTTGAGTGCTTTTGCCATTGATAGATAGCAAGAAGTGGAACAAAAAATGATAAAAAAATAATTAAATAAAGAACTGAAAAAATTCAAGCCTGATTTTATTAATCCAGCTTTTGCAAATTAGTTTTTTGATGTGTATTCATTGAAAATACATTCTTTTGATGGCCATCTCCAAATTTTTCCAGTTTGCAAAAATATTTTTTAAAATGTTTTGTTTATATTTGAACGGTGATAGAATTTTGATTTTTTTTTTATCCCATCCTGTTATTTTTTTTGTCTAATCCAGGGGTGGGCAAAACTTTTGGGAGAAAGGGCCATATTGCATCAATGAAATATAGCCTAAGTGTTGCACTTTCCCAGCGATCCCCATTTTTCACCATCTGATCTCCTCCACAGGGTTGGCCAGATTAGCCACGTAGAAACGCTTTGGCTTTCCACTCTGGAGGACCCGGGTTTGACTCCCAGGTCCCATCCCTTGAAAATTTTTATCATGGGCTCCAGGCCCAGCCCGTCTGATCCCCATCCTTCATAATCCGACTGACCCCTCTGCAGGGGTGGGCAGCCTGTGGAAGGGCTTGTTTTGCCCCACCACATAGTATTCTACAAGAATGGAGTGTGGCATCATCTGTTGACCAAAAAAGAGATCCACCTCCACAGGTCTTTTTTTGGTGGGTGTGAGTGTAGCCCGTGGTTGGAAGTGATCCTGTCCTTTAGTAATCTATCTGATTGGAAAGGAGCGTAAAACAAAATAGCAAAAAAAAACTTCCAAAATCTCGCATTTACGTAATAACTTCTGAGGTGACAAAATTCTCTTAGAAAATTATGTAGCTGAAATAGAAAGATCTTAAGGGGTGCATTTGTTGACTAAGATATTATAAAAGGGTGACATTAAAATTAAGCCAATTTTCTTAGTAGATCAGCTTTCATTGGCCATTGTATGAATCATGGGTGTGAATAATGCCAGCAGTCTGATAAAAAAGACACCATTTTCAGAGAAGCTCAGCAGGCTCGAAATTCTTTTAAATTATATTAAGTTATAATGTAATCATTTTAAATTTGAAACAATAATTAAAAATAAACCTGTTTAGGAAATTGCACAAATATTAAATATAAACACCGTGAAATTTGTATTGAGATGATTGACTGACAAAGTGATTTTATTTGATTCTGAATGTCTGAGCTGATTGACTGACAAAACGATTTTATTTGATTTTGAATGTATTTTGCAACAGATTTCTTATGCAATGACATTATTCTGGTTAATGGTTAATCAGATGTATTTTTGTACGAAATATAACACTATAATGACATCTACACTTTTCCATATGAATTATTATTTCTTTTCTAGAAATTACATAACTATATTGCTGAGATATGGAACAGATTTGATATTTTTTATATTCATTTTTATTTACAATAAAATTTTTTTGGCATTATGCTATAGTTAAAGGTCCGCAGTTTGCATATCCCTGATCTATACAATGATTAAATTCAAAGCTGCATGCAGCCCACAGTTTGCCCACTCCTGGTCTAATCTATTAAAGTTATTCCAATTATACAATTTGATAAATGATATTTTCAAAATTTTTATAAAAAATCAAATTTTTCATGAAATGAGCTATAAAAATATCGAAAATTAAACAATACTGTACATAAGAAAATAATGGTTAATTCTGTTAAAATAAACTAAAATATAACTTAGTCATTCATTTTTGTTTTAATTTCACTGAAATTTAGGAGAAAATCATGAAAAATGAAATGTAAATATCTTCAGGCTATTTAAAGAGACATGGCACTTTTATTCCTTTGGGGAAGCCACTCACTTTCCAAGAAATTACAACCAAACCTACTTTGCACAAGTGTGAGGCATTGGGTGCTAAGCAACAATAAACTATCTGTGGTCCGATTAGAGGAACAGAAAATGTTCCTCTAATTAGAGAAAGTATGAGGTGGTATCAAAAAGTTATGATGTGGTATCAAAAAGTTTGCAAGACTAGTTCTGTAACTCATCAATAAATAGCAGCAGAGGATTGCATGCACAGTCACAGAGAGCAAAGACTTTCATATGTCAGTGTGCTAAGAGACATCATCCTATGTATACTGGAAGTTCTGCAACTGGTGTTACTCTGACCATATACCTTTATATATACCATATACTCTGACCATATACCATATACTGTTACCACATCTATGATTTCATCATGGACATCAAGTTGAACAAAGAGCAAGCATGAAATTCTGGCATTAAACTGGGCAAGCATTAAACTGGGTAAATCTGTCACAGACATTTGATATGATTTGGTCAAACATCTCTGTGGCATCACAGTGGAAGAGCCCATCATCTCCACAACTGAGAAAGGTAAAACAGATCTGCACTTCAACTAAGTGCATGCTCATCGTCTTTTTTTGATATTTGCAGGATAATGCATTAAGAATTCATCCCCAGTGGCCAGACTGTCAATAGCGAGTATATTTTTATGTTTTAGGACATCTAAGGGAGGACATTCGGCAAATGTGACTGGATCTGTGGAAATTAAAAACTGGATGCTCCATGACGACAATATACCTTGTCACTGAGCTCTCCTCACATGTGAGTTTCTTGCCAGAAACAATATAATCTCACTTCTGCACCCATCCTATTCACCAGATTTGGCTCCTGCAGACTTCATTATTATCCTGAAAATAGCTCAAGGGATTCCTTTTTGCCACCATTGTGGAGATCCAGCATGAATCGCAGGTGCTTGACACACTTCTAAAAGAAGATTTTGAAGACATATTTCAGAAGTGGCAGTAACATCGAGTGTACTGTATTGTCATGCAAGGGGACTATTTTGAAGATGATAAATGTATAAATGCAGATAAATAAAGTACTTTCTTGCAAACAGAATTAATCTCAAAACTTTTTGATAAACTTTTAATAATCATAATCTGAAATGTTTTTGATTAAAAAAATTCAGTCATCATCATCAATCATATAATTTTTTTTAGTTGAAAAAGTTTCAGATTACGATTAGTAAAAGTTTTTTTACTGCTACACAGTGCTGTATTTGTTTATTTCATTTTAACTGGAAAGAAGCAGTTTAATACCCACTTAAATCTGTTTAAGATATGAGATGAGATCATTTTGTATATAATAGGATTTTTTCATACAAATAAAAATTTTATAAAAAGTACTACTAAAAATGGATTTTTCTATACTATTCTGTTGATTTATAATAAATTTTGATTTGATTTATTATAATCAACAGTTGATTTTTTATTCAATTTGATACCTTCCTTATCAAAATTATGTAAACAAACAATTATCAACAACTATTTGAGACAGTCATAAATCCATTCCCAGAATCATAACAAATGTGGTTTTTGTTTCATTTGTAAACAGAGGGATGGATGTTATGACCATGAGTGGTCCAAGGTCATTTGGAAATAAAGTGTCAGTGAGAGGAGCATGCCATAAAACATGATCTCAAAATGTGAAATTTTATTCAACATGGTTTGCTACTAAATTGCATATTTTGTCAAATATTATTTCATATTCTAATTTTATAATATTCTCTGATATGTTTTTATGTATATATAAAAATTTCCAACCAAGAAGAAATTTTGTTTTATGAATTTTTTTAATTGGATGTATAATATGCAAATTATAACAAACAGATTCAAAAATTCAGTCTGTCATTACAATTAATGATAACAAATTAAATTTATTTTTTCTTAAAGGGAAAGGTTGAAAGTATATTATTCATTATATACTGTGATACTTGAGTCAGAATTTATGATGAAAGGGTATCTCACTTCTGTTTAGAACAAAGTAATCATTTCTTCGAGTATTATTTATTACCTTCTAATATTTATTTTGTAACTGTATAGTTGCACATTAAACAATTTCTATCAGAAATTTTATGAAACCCTTAAAAAAATTCATTAGTATAAATAAAAGAAAGAGATGGTTGCATGTAGAAGCATGCTAAATTATTATAGCATTCGCAAATTTATTTCAAGCTTTTGCAAATTGATTTAATCTTTTTGCAAATACATTTAATCTTTTGCAAATATATTTAAACTTTGAGGGAAGTTATTTAAACTTTTTGCAAATTTATTTAAACCTTGTGCAAATTGATTTAAACCTTTTGCACATATATTTAAACCTTTTGCACATATATTCAAACTTTCGACTACAAACACTTTAACAAAACGGTGAGAAAGAGTAATGAATAAACAAGTATAATATTGATATACAAAAATAAATTTATTTTCAAATTAATACAAATTTTAATGAGAAAAATATATATCATTATATACATTAAATTTAATGCAATGGTTGACTAGTAGCTGCGGCTGGTAACAAAAGAAACATGTTCATAACATAATTGTCGCAATACTGAGAAGTAATACTAGATAAACTGAGTTTGATGACTTCCAGTAACTGATGTTTCTCTCGATGGCTTAGTATATATAAAAATGAGTTTTCCCTGGTTTACAAGGGCTAATTGATTGAAGCTCACTGCATACTGCCTTTTGTTCAGAATAGTTGACTTGCAGTTCATTCTGTCTACCTCTACTGATCGTTTTAAAACATAATTTTTAAATTGCATTTCTTATTGAAGACAATTAAGTTAGTCATGTTCAAGGAGCTTCTCTTTGATTTTCATAAGAGTAATTCCAGGTTCTTTTTCAACTAATGGCTTGGTATATATAAAAATAAGTTTTTCCTGGTTTACAAGGGCTAATTGATTGAAGTTCACTACATACTGCCTTTTGATTAGAATAGCTGACTTGCTATTCATTCTGTCTACCTCTACTGATCCCTTTTAAAGTGTAATTTTTAAATTGCATAATGCATTTCTTATGGAAGACATAATTAACTCAATGTCATGTTCAAGAAGCTTCTCTCTGATTTTCATAAGAGTAATTCCAGGTTCTTTCTATTAAGTGAAGGACATCAAGATTAAGTAGTTTTGATCTGTTTCTTTGTGGTCCATTGTATAGCACCTCAAAATTATCTCTTCTCTACTTTCTAATTATGCTTTTCCTCGTATTCCATTTTATACTTGATTTGACACCACCTTCTTTACAGAAAAAACCTTCATACAAATTTGACAAACAGTTTATTTTTTTCCCTAGAAACAACCTCATATTTTCTACGCCTTCCTCCAACTCTGCATCAAGCAATGGAATAGTTCGGAGAACTTGAATCACTGCCACTCATGTTATACTGTATATATATTCAACTACTGCTGCTTCTATTAAGTGAAGGACATCAAGATTAAGTAGTTTTGATCTGTTTCTTTGTGGTCCATTGTATAGCACCTCAAAATTATCTCTTCTCTACTTTCTAATTATGCTTTTCCTCGTATTCCATTTTATACTTGATTTGACACCACCTTCTTTACAGAAAAAACCTTCATACAAATTTGACAAACAGTTTATTTTTTTCCCTAGAAACAACCTCATATTTTCTACGCCTTCCTCCAACTCTGCATCAAGCAATGGAATAGTTCGGAGAACTTGAATCACTGCCACTCATGTTATACTGTATATATATAACATGGTTTAAATTTAATACCAAAAGTCACACTCGGGGAACAGATGAACAAACTCATGCATTATAAGGAGTTGCTTTTCCATTGATCAATTGTTTTATATATAGTTTAAATAAATTTGTAAAAAATTGAAATCAATTTGTAAAAAGGTTTAAATATATTTGTAAAAAGTTTAAATACGGGGTGGCGCACGAAATGTCATACCATATGTTTTGTTCATTATACATGTATTTATCATCAAAATATTACAAAATTAGTGCAGAATTAATTGTATGAGCATGGAAATTTAGTTCAATATAGTATGTGTTCAATGTGATCACCATTTTGTTTCACAACCTCTTGCAATGTTTTCAGGGGTGCGGACACTTGGTCTGTGCTGTCGATTCTTCTCCATCACAGAGCCAGTTGTTTCAAATTGACGATACAATTTTTGAATAGTCTGTTTACATGGAGCCCATTTTGTACAAAAGTGTGCACAAAAACGTCTTTGTGTCACTACAAAACTCCTCGTTTCTGTAAAAAACATTACAACTTTCATTTCTAATTATGCTTTTCCTCGTATTTCATTTTATACTTGATTTTGACACCGCCACCTTTACAGAAAAACCTTCTTCATACAATTTAATAAATACTTTCTTTTTTTCCATAGAAACAACCTTGTACTTTTCACACCTTCCTCCAACTCTGTGTCGAGCAACGGAAGAGTTCGGAGAACTTGAATCGCTGCCACTCATGTTATACTGTATATATAACATGGATTAAATTTAATACCCAAAGTCGCAGTTGGGGAACAGACGAACAAACTCGTGCATTATAAGGTTTGTTGCTTTTCCATTGATTGATTGTTTTGCATATACAGATAAGCCTCGATTAGTGCGAGTTTGAATAATGCCATTTCAATTAGTGCGACTTATAGAATTGATACCGTTTTTCAGTTAGTGCGAGCAAATATTCAATTAATGCGGTATAGACCAGTCTTACTAACAAAGGTCTGTGATTAATGCGAATTGTAAGCATAGACCAGTCTTACTAACAAAGATCCGTCCCCTTTTACAACTTATAAAAATGATACCGTTTTTCACTTAGTGCGAGCAAATATTCGACTTTTAAAATTGATACCATTTTTCAGTTAGTGCGAGCAAATATTCGATTAATGAGTTTTTCACTTAGTGCGAGCAAATATTCGATTAATGCGAGTTGTAAGCATTTTTCACTTAGTGCGAGCAAATATTCAATATTAAGCGAGTTGTAAGCCAATGAACTAGTCTTACTAACAAAGCTCCGCCTCCTTTTATGATGTCCATTAACAAATAGTCTTATTAACAAAGATCCATCTCCTTTTATGATGTCAATTAACAAATGTCTTACTAACAAATGTCCGTCCCCTTTTATGATGTCAATTAACAAAATCTTACTAACAAAGCTCCATCTCCTTTTATGATGTCAATTAACAAATTTCGTTAATTTTTGGTTAGTAAAACTGGACAAGGAGCAGTCCAAGAACAATAGTTAATTTTCGGTTAGTAAAACCGGACGAGGAGCAGTCCATGAACAGTCACATAATTTTCAGTTAATAAAACCAGACGAGGAGCAGTCCAAGAACAGTCACTTGCTCCGTCTCCTTTTATGATGTCAATTAACAAATTACCGTTAATTTTTGGCCTCTCCTTTTATGATGTCAATTAACAAATTACCGTTAATTTTCGGTTAGTAACAAAACTCCTTTTATGATGTCAATTAACAAATTACCATTAATTTTCGGTTAGTACGACCGGACGAGGAGCAGTCCAAGAACAGTCACTTGGCTTTGAAGGGGTAATAGACGAAGAGCAGTCCAAGAACGGTCACACGATTTTGAAGGGGTGAAACCTATGATGTCAATTAACAAATTACCGTTAATTTTCGGTTAGTAAAACCGAACGAGGAGCAGTCCAAGAACGGTCACACGATTTTGAAGGGGTGAAAATCATGAGGAGCAGTCCAAAAAGGGTCACACGATTTTGAAGGGGTGAAACATCTGAGGAGCAGTCCAAGAACAGTCACTTGGCTCTGAAGGGGTGAAACATCAGAATAGTAGTCCAAGAACAGTCACTTGGCTTTGAAGGGGTGAAACACCAGATCAATTAACAAATTACCGTTAATTTTCGGTTAGTAAAACCGGACGAGGACAGTCCAAGAACAGTCACTTGGCTTTGAAGGGGTGAAATATCAGAAAGATGATTAACAAATTACCGTTAATTTTCGGTTAGTAAAACTGGACGAGGAGCTGCCAAGAACGGTCACACGATTTTGAAGGGGTGAAACATCAGAAAGATGGCCACAACGGTCACACGATTTTGAAGGGGTGAAACATCAGAAAGATGGGTTTTTACTTTTTCTGGACACACGATTTTGAAGGGGTGAAACATCAGAAAGATGGGCTTTTTGGTCACACGATTTTGAAGGGATGAAACATCAGAAAGATGGGCTTTTTGCCATTAATTTTCGGTTAGTCGACCGGACGAGGAGCAGTCCAAGAACAGTCACTTGGCTTTGAAGGGGTAATAGACGAAGAGCAGTCCAAGAACGGTCACACGATTTTGAAGGGGTGAAACACACACGAAGGGTGAAACATCAGAAAGATGGGCTTTTTTCCGTTAACTGTTTAACATGGACGAGGAGCAGTCCAAGAACAGTCACACGATTTTGAAGGGGTGAAACACAAGGAGCAGTCCAAGAACGATCACACGATTTTGAAGGGGTGAAACATCATGGAGAAAGAGCAGTCCAAGAACAGTCACTTGGCTTTGAAGAGGTGAAACATCAGAGGAGCAGTCCAAGAACAGTCACTTGACTTCTGAAGGGGTGAAACATCAGAAAGGTCCAAGAACAGTCACTTGGCTTTGAAGGGGTGAAACATCAGAAAGATTGGCTTTTTGCTGTTAACTGTTTAACATTACTGTACTATTATTTAGCTTAATTAAGGTTTATTTTGAGTCTTACTATTATTTAGCTTTGCTATTATATACATACAGTATAGTACAGAATTTTCTCTTTTAAAAAGTATCGAAATGGATAAAAGGAAGAGCACTTTTGGCGATAAAACAGGAAACAAAAAAAAGAAGAGGTTAGTGATTACGCTAGAGCAAAAAATGGATGTGATTAAGCGACATAAAAGTAGTGCTCCATTTCCGCTTTCGATTTGGCAGTTGGTTTGATAATGGTATGAGACGCAATTCCTGGTAAGTTATTAATTTAGATGATGAACAACGATGTAAAATATGAAAGTAAATATTTCTTAAACAGTTAGTGTTGTTAGTATTGTGGTTATTCATCGTGAAGTTAGCTAATGGTTGAAATCTCAGAAAGCAAGAACCAATTACCATATTTTACATATAGTTAATACTTCGAATAGTGTGAGAAATTCGTGGAACCAATTATTCGCACTAATCAAGCCCTACCTGTAGTTTATATAAATTTGTAAAAACTTGAAATCAATTTGTAAAAGGTTTAAATATATTTGCAAAAGATTAAAATAAATATGCAAATACTATATTACAAACTGTTTAAAATTACACATTTCAAAAATAATTAAACAAAAATAACTAAATAATTTCAAATAAAGAAAATTATAATAAATTCATCAATCTGAAGTGTGTGATTTGTGCAGTTGCTTTCTTTAAATAATATCATTGAGCTTTGATTCTAAGTTGGCTGAATGTATTCTTAACATTGCTTGTAAAAGTTCATCAGTTAATTTTGATCTTAGTTTAGACTTATTAATACTCATGATTGAGAATGCTTTTTCGCATATATAAGTGCTTCCAAATAATGAAAATGTATTTGGAAAAACTTATACATGTATTTTTTAACTCAACAATTTTTAATTATAAAAAATTTATTTTATTTGTAAAAATGTAAATTATCTCTATGAATTCAAGATCGCAGATGATCACAAGCCGCATTTCTAGGGTTTGTAGGCCACACTTTGGGAACCCCTGCTCTAGGTCAAGTTTGGTCTTGAGGGATCAAACAGTGCAGAAGCCTTTATAGAACAGACTGACAGACAAACATTGCATTTTATATATATATATATTATAAGCATTAGTTTATTTATGAAAGCTAGGTAAAAAGTCAATATTATTTTTGAGAAATTAAATCATGATGGATTTGAACAATAATCTTTATTTATACATAATTGGTTTAAATTTAAATACATTTTAATATTAAAAGTTACCATTTATAATCTTTTTCAATAAGTTTATTGTGGCATTTTTGCTATTTCTTCTATTTTCAGAAAATTTAAAACATATATTTGTACAAACTTGAAAAATTTTATGATTTTTATATTAGCACTTTCAAAAATTAAATCTTGAAAATTATGAGAATTTTACAAATATGAATAAATAAAGTAAATATAGTTTCTTATATAAATAAAAATTCATTCATAATATATTTCTCAGGTAACTGGGAAGGTGTTGCTAATTTTGAATTGAGATTTTTAAGTGGTGGTGCAATTGATTTTGGAAAAGCTATGCTAGAAGCAGCTAAAATAGGTAGGTTTTTTAAGAGATTAATTTAATTAGATATTTATAAGGTTATGAACTTTAACATTTTGTATACATGATATATTATGTATTACATATATTACATTATTTAAAACATTTATATATATTTGCTATGTATGTATGTATGTGTACATACATACATACATACATATATACATACATACATCAATTGTACATACATACATCAAGAAAATCAATTGTACCACCACCTTTAAATGGTAGCACAATTGATTTTTGTATATGTATGTATGTGTACATACATACATACATACATATATACATACATACATCAATTGTACATACATACATCAAGAAAATCAATTGTACCACCACCTTTAAATGGTAGCACAATTGATTTTTGTATATGTATGTATGTGTACATACATACATACATACATACATATACAAAAATCAATTGTGCTACCATTTAAAGGTGGTGGTACAATTGATTTTCACTGCATTCTAGTCATAAGTGAGCCTTATGTTGTTCACTTATGATTAGAATACAGTCAAACCTCTTTAAGCTGCCACCATCTGTTCGAAAGTCCTTTCTGGCGGAAAAGGAGGGTGGTGGTTTATGGAGGGTTTATGGTAACATGGGAGAAAACATGTATAGACTAGAATGACATTGTTGGTCCTTTCTGGCGGAAAAGGAGGGTGGTGGTTTATGGTAACATGGGAGAAAACATGTATAGACTAGAATGACATTGTTTCATTTAATTAAATTTCATTTGTAACAAAATGCATATACTGTTTTACTGATTAATTGACAATTCCTCTTGAATTAAATGAGGCATTGCAAATACAAAGATCAAACTCAACACTGTGTAAATTTTTTCCACTCTCCTGACCTCACAGAATCTGCTGGTAGGGTTTTTGTTGAGTTTGCCCTTCATAGCTGCAACACCTCTCAAATGAAATGATAAAAAAATTTGTACAATTAAATAATAAAGTCATGTTAAAATAAGTTTTAATTATAAATTTACAGAATTACTACCACATATTCTAATAGCAATTGTTCAATAGGCTAAAAAACTTATCCAGTGTGCTCTGCTTCTGTTTAGCTGCACAAAATGAATCAATGCATCTGACCTGTAAATCAGTTGAATCAAATGAGTTGATCAGTTCAATTTTATTATGTGTGCTCAATCTTTTTTTTAGACTTAACACTACTGCCCTCTTAATAAAATGATAATATAAATTTGTTTATAGACTTTTATATGCAATGGCATGTGGGGAAGTCTAATTCACTTTATGGTAATATTCTGAAATAAGCTGTATTGGCAAAGTATGCTTGTATTAAAGTCCAAAATAAAGATACCATTATAAAATAAGATTTTTTTTGAGAGATTATAACAATGATTTCAAGCTTATTCTCTTCAAAATGCCACTTTAGACATCTTGATTAGTTGGGAGCTTACATTTAAAATTAATGCCTTACTAGAAAAAAGATTTTTACAAGATAAATAAACTGAAAGATTGATTATGTTACCATTTACATTTTAATTTCTTTAAAACAATATGCTTCAATTCATATTCAAAATAATAATATCATTTATAAATGATTTTATAAATTTGAGTGGAAATTTTGTACTGAAAAATTTTGTTTTACTGAATTTCACAAAAACATTGAAGTGATTTTCAAATATTTATAATTTTTTAATATTCTTTTATATACTTGTGATTTTAATAATTGATACACAGCTGCAATAAAGGTTATATGACAGCACATGCAGCCATCAGACCATGAGTTTCAGATTTCTATGATATAGAAGCAAGACTATCTGATCCAGCATTAGGATTAAATATGATTAAGCAGAAGAGCGAAACCCAAATTGATTATTTAGATATAAAAATAAAAATAGATGCAGGTGAGTATTTTTTTTAGTATCTTTAGGAAAGACACTTATATACCTTTGTTTATACGAGCAGATGCCAAGGAGCCATGGAATTATAAAATGGTGGCCTTTAGGGCCTTACTTCAAAGAACTTTTACACATTGCACAACAACTAAAAGCAGATATGATGAGCTGAACTGGATCGTAAACAAAGCGTTAAGACATGGGTACACAAGAAATACCATCAGAAGATGATGGGAAAAATTTCTAAAAGTAAAAATCATAGAATTAGCAGCTCTAACGACATATTAGATAACAGACAAACTTATTGCCTTGATATTAATGAGATAATTTTGAAGTATAAGAAAAAGCTAGAAAAAATCTCGGGCCAAAGGATTACATTTAATAGGAGAAACACTTTATTTAATTTAATACAGAATGATAAAGATAAGATTGATCAAAGTTATTTTCCAGGTATGTATCAAATCCTTGTTTACGATAAAGACACAAACCAAAATGCTAGTTATATCGGGTACACAGGTCACTCACTTAAAAAAGTCTTCTGGAACATTTAAGAGATATACAGAGTAAAGCTGTCACAACAACCTTAGCACAATGAGTACTAGTTTGTGACTTAGAAGTTGAATAGAATGATGCTAAGTTATTAATTAAAGAGCAAGATCATGGAAAAGGTAGAATCGCTGAAACTTTGACGATCTTTAATATGAAAACTAAGCCAATTAATAAAGTGGACCCAACTACTATCAGTAACGCTTGGAAATGGTGTATGGACGGCAAATGACGTTTTTTGTTTATTTATTTATTTTTAATAGAACTTTATTGAATGTTATTTTATTCCTTACATTATTATTACTGATCATTTAGTTTATGTTATTTGTATATCTTTCTTAATTTTATTATGTAATGCTTAATTTCTATGTAAGTTATAACATATTTTTTGTTGGTTACTATAGCAACGACTTTTAAACTTAAGAATTTTTTGCCGTTCTATAGAACACAATTTAATGTTCCTTTAATGTAACTGAAGAGGATTTGCAAAAAATCGAAAGTGCTACTACATTAAAAAACCTTTGTGCTTGTGTGATATTTTTTCCTGCCTTAGTGCTAGTGTTTATTTTTAATTATTTAGGCAGTGTAGAATTTATTTATTTATTTTATATGTGCAAACAATCTGAAAGATTGTTTGCGCATATAAAATAAATAAATAATCTGAAAGATTGATTATTTTAAGTATTTACATATTAATTTCCATAAGCCATAATTCATGTTCAAAATTATATAACTATTTGTAAAAGACAGAATTTTTTCAAAATAAAACTTTCACTTCTAATTTACAAATCTATTATGCTGTACCAAATTTCAATACAATTTATTAAAACACTTAAGTTTAGTAATCTTTGAATATTCCATGGGTTTTCTGCTAAAAAAGCTTCTAAATGCTCTTGCAGTTATAATAAATGTGATGTGGGCTACAAGTTTGAGAGTTCTGATGTACATGAATAGCATCTTCCACTTTGACCAAAGAAAAGACAGCCATAAAAAAAAGTTATTTGACATTTTTTTTGTAGTCTAACATCAATAGTGTTTATAATCCAATAATGGTTATGAAGAAAATCATAAAAAAAAATATATATATATACAATTTTATACTTTTGCTATTCATAAAAAATTACAAATAAATAATATAAAATTATGTCAAAATATATTTATTAAAAGATATTTTAGTAAACTGATATTGATATACTCAAAACTGCATTTGTATTTAAATAAAAATTAAATTTTTGTATCATCTATACTTCAAATTGAAAGATAGGAGGGGGTAAAGATGAGATAAGTGGAGAATGGTTTCTGTTCAAATTAAGAGCATTTCTTATATTTTTGAAGTGAACTAAAGTTTCTTTTTATAACTGTTAAATTTAGATTTCTTTGAGAGAAAAAAAAAATGCAATAAATATCGAAGTGAACTAAAGTTTCTTTTTATAACTGTTAAATTTAGATTTCTTCGAGAGGAAAAAAAAATGCAATAAATATATAAAACAATATAGCAAATTTTATTTTTCATTAACTAAACATAAAATCAACTGACTATATATATTATGACTTTTCGTAAAAATTATGGCACAAGGATTATAAGAATATAAGACAACTTTTGATATATCAATGCAACACTTTCCATAACAAATATTTCTTGGTTTAAAAAAGTTATTGGAACCTTAAAATGAAAATTCCTAAAATAGGAAATCCATTAATTCCAATGTAAATGGTTCTTGGATATCAGAAAGTGACCACTATTTTACCTATTGATGCTAAAGAATTTCAAAAGCATTAATAGAAATATAAATTATGAAGACTATAATACAATAGTTTATGATAGATATTACCTACTTAGCCTATTATTTGACATTCAATTTTAAATTTCAGAAATCACTAAATGCCAAGTGATTTTCAAATTTAAGTCTAATAAGGCAATAAATTAACAAATAAAACTATAATGATTGACAAGTTAAAATTTTTATCAAATATTTTCTTAAATTTATGTGATTCTCAAAAATTCATTCTGTTTTATTGACAAAAATAAATCCAATATTCTGGAAGTTAATATTAATGTTTTCAATTCTATTTATAAAAATTCATTACATGTTAAGACTAATAACTGCTTAGACTCAAAATACTTAACAAAGGAGAATAAACTAGCACTAATAGCAGCTGAGATAAACTGATAACATTTTATTAACACTCTTTTCAGGCACTTTAGAACAAAGTGTTTGAAGATGGCGACAGAGCCAAAAACATTAGCGATTTTAATGTTAATAAAATGGTTATCAGTTTATTTCAGCTGCTATTAGTGCTAGTTTATTCTCCTTTGTTAAAAATTCATTAATTACAGATTTTATTATGGTAATTAGTTTAATAAAACTAACAGACAAACCAATTTATTATTTAAATCATTGAATTAGTCAAATTTAGCATCTTCTGAAAGAAAAATAAAATATCATTTTTTAAATTTGTACAAATAAAATATGTATTAAAGATTTATACATCTAGAATAGCATTTCCCAAACGTTTTCTATGGCAGAATACTTCACAAATCCTGAAATTTTTACAGAACACTTTGGTTATTTTATAGTGTAGGGAGATATTACTATATAAATAAATTAGACAAAACAAACATTTTTTATCAAATTGTAATTATGTAAAATAAACTAGCAACTCCAGTTTCAACTTGGCATAGTATTTTAATTAAATCATATAAGACTTATATTAATTTTCATAATTTTTTATGGAACATTTATAGATCTTCCGCAGAACATAGTTTGGGAAAACGCTAATCTAGAATAATGTGTAATCAATACTGGTGAAAACCAGCAAAAACTAGAGCAGTTTTTACTGGTTAAGTATAAATGATAGTTTATAACAGCAATTAAACTAGACTCACAAAACTGGCAATTCAATTGCTAAACTTGTGATTACAACAGCAAAAATAGCTTATACTAATAGTGATTTTAGCAGTGATGATGAAAGATACTTATTGTTTTTATATTTGGAAACTAAAAAATATTAGCACCTCTACTATTTTACATTTGTGCAATAATTCACTGATTTCACATTTTCATAATAATTAGATCTAGATATTTGTCAAACATTTTGTTTTTCTACACCTACATGACTATTGATATCTACTGTTAAATTAATAAGCAATACTAAGCAATAGCCATTTCTTTAAACTTAATCATTGTTAAAAATAAAATAAATAATTGCATATGGTAATAATGTTCAATCAAATTTATTATTATTGATTTTTTGGCTTCACAGAAATTCCACTTTCAAATCCGCTGCATTTTCCTATCGACTGCCATTGTTAACATGCTGTGCAATAGAGGATAAAATGATATTGACTAAGTATCCTTTAAACAAATTGAACTCTAGATTTTTCAATTGAGCCTGAGCATCTCTGATGAAATGATTTTCATTTAAACCATCATTTATATGTCAGATTAAGATAAATGATGAATTTATAGAACTTTAGGTTAATTATCATTGGTGAAATACTCTCAGTGATGCATTTATCATTAGACTTGGTAAATTTTAAATACAAGCACTATAAAGCAGTCCAGGAACGTATTTAAAATTTACCAAGTTGAATACCTTTAAGAGCAGTTTTTGATAATACTTATCATCATTAGATCAATGACCTCACTAAATATGCTAGAGAAGATTTAAGGGACTAAACTGAACTATGAATATGTAAAAAATCTTTCAATTTAAATTTTTAACACACAATGGCTGATGAAGAATTACCCTATTGAAAAAATTCTTAAATAAAAATTTTTGAATACTATACCAAATAACTATAAAATTAATATTTCATTAAACCATATTTAAGTATCAAATGCAAATTAATTAATTTTCCTCAATGATTATTTAATTTTGGAAATTATTGATATTTACTATAAATTAATTATAAAATATTAAAAACTTATATTAATCATTATAAAATAACTGAATTAAACTTTAAAATCAGTGATTATTATTAGTGTTTAAAAATTTTCTAATAAAAAGTTGATTCATATAAATTTTCAATTTTATGAATCAACTGTGTGTATGTCTATTGAAGATTATCAAAAGAAAATATTTAAGCTATCAAAATTTTGAGATTAAAGTAATAAATAAAATATAAGAGTTTTATTATATAATATGAAAAAATTCAATTTCAAACTTACTTCCTTTTTTTCAGATTTTATTTAATATGCACAAATAACAGATATCATAATTAATTTCTGAAACAGTGCAATCTTGGAAGCAGTTATTACTATATGTGTGTTGAAAATAAAATCTCAAATGTCATTATCACGTATTGTATCTATATATATAGATAGACACTGCATATATTTATATTATACAATAACAATTTCACAATGTTAAGATTATCTGAATTTTCATCTAATCTTATCAAGTATAGATATGAGTTTCTAATACAGTAAATCCCCTATATAAGAGAATCATTAAACTCAAGCACTATAAGCAGCAAAATAATTTATTTTAAACAAAAGAAATGTTTTTGATCCATTATTGATCCTCTTCAGCTTCTAAAGGAACATATTTTAAATTTGAAAAGTTTACAATCCGTATTAAGTAATGTATCCTTTATGTACATAGTTTTGGAGCTACTTGAATGCATAAATCTTAATTTTTGTTGAATTTCCATAAATATGAATAAAAAAATGTATTAAACAATTTATTTTTATGCAAAAATATCAAAATTTAAGGCTATCTTAAAGTACTGCCATAAATTTAATTTAGCAATTCTGTTTATTGATATACTCATTAAGTTTATATCAAATGTAAATATTGTTGGATTTGTGAGGGTTTTTGATTTATGTGGAAATTTTTGGGATGAATTAACTATGCAAGTCAAGGATCTACTGCATATATATGCCATAAATAATCATCAAATTTTTTAATTAATTATCCAATATCTAAAAATATTTATTCTAATTATAAATAGAAATTTTTACAAATAATGAGAAATTAAATTTCAATATAAAAAATTTAAGACAATAATCATTTATCTCATCATTAAAAGAAAAGAGATTCTCAAGAATACCTAACTAAAAACAATAGCTTAATGCTAAATAAATTCAATATTTAATACAAAAATTTATCTTTAGTACATATATATTTTGACAATATAAATTATGTTTATTTTACTAAAAATTAATTTCATTTATATTATAATTCATTTAAAAAAATTAATTTCATTTAATTCATTTTAAATACGCCGATTTTCTTGCATTGAGAATGGCGCCCGCTCCCCTAGCTCCACGGTCCTAATCTCCGTCGTCGGTCGACCAGATCTTCAGGAGATTAAGATGTTCTTTCAACATTTCCGATGTTTCTTTTATTAATTTTTACAATATATGAAATGTAAAGTCTACTATCAATTTAATTTATATAATAAAATTTAATGTTTTAAAAAAAAAAAAAAAAATTTACTTAACTTCAATAAAAGTTTAAAATAAATCATAAAATAAAATATGCTTATCTGAATAACAGGATGATTATTTTGATTAAACATGAAAGCAAAATTTAAAGTATTAAAAAAAATGCAATATATAACCGCAATTACATCCAAATTTCTTTGATTTAACAATTTCCTAATAATTTTATACGGTAAAAAAAAAAAATCATACATCAAAAGTAAAAACTTTATATAATGATTTAACAAAATACAAAATAATTTAAAATATTTTAAAGAGAAAACTTTAGTATTTATTTTGTTAAATATTTTATATTGAAAAATTTAATAAAAATAAATGTGCATTTAATATTCATATGTTGATATTATAAGAATAAACCTTACAGTTTGACTTATATAATCAGGATGGATCAAAAGGATTAAAATTGCACTAAAAGTGGGAGAAAAAGATTGTAGATATTTTTAAAACTGATTTAAAATGCTTTCAAGCAAGCATAATTTTAAGTCATAAGTATCTCATAAGTAATCAAATTCAAACTGTTTTGAATAGTTAATTATAGACATAAAATAGATATCTACATTTAAAGTTTTTAAATCGGTCTAATGATAAAAATTTTTTCAAGTCAATTTTTTAAAAGTTTAGATTATTTATTAATCTAAATGTGTTATATTTATAATAAAAACTGAAAAAATTTTGATAGTTTTCATTATAAATTTGAATTAGGCAAAACCTTTCAATATATTTAATTATACAATTTTTTTTTTCCATTTTATCATCTTAATAAAAAATTTCTCAATTAAATTTATTAAAATGAGTTAATTTATCAATGAGGGAAAGTTCAAAAGATAAACCAGTTTCTTTAATCAGTCATGAATAATGAAGTTATAATTACCAGTAATCCAGTTTATTTTTTATTTGCTAAAACAAAAAAACAATGTGTGTCAAGTACTCAGATTATCATTCCCATCAATATTTGTAATACTGTATATAAATATTGATGATTTGCTACTTGCTGTTTCTTCATTAAAATTATTGTTGTTAAATTCATAATACAAAAACTTTTTTTTATTCTTTACCTATAAAAGAGCTTTTTGATTTTACTTTCAATAGAAAATTTATTTATATACAAGTATTTTTTAAAAACGATTATAATTTAAATAGTGTTTTTCAAAATTATAAACTGGAAGCATATTAATTTATGGTTCAATCTTTTAATATATTTGTACTATGGAAATTTTCTCTCTCAAATAGTTTTATATACATATTCTGGAAGAGAGGTTTGATAAATTTTATTATTTATTAATATTACATATGTTTGTAAATATATTTGACTAAATTAACAAAATTTAATCAAATATGTTCCCAATTTTCAGAAGGATTGTTATCAAACCATTGCTTATCTGCATTTTTGATAAAACTGTAAACAAAAAATTGAAAAGTTCTTGAAAAAACTGTAACAAAATTTTAAAAAGTAATCACATAGAATATGAATTTTGAATCAAATATTTCCATTATCTATTTTAATACATCAATAAAAATCATGGAGATATTAGATTCAACCTACAATAATATTTGAATTTCTTTAATAAAAATACAATAAGAATATATTCTAAAATCGAATAATGAAAACAAATGACTCAGGAAACATATTATATTGAAATATATCTCATTTTGATATCTTTTTATTTTAAGATCTATTTTTCTGTATGTTGACTAAGAATTGTAAGATTAGGTTTCAAAGGAAAGTTATTCTTAGAAAATTATTTAAAAAAAATTTTTGAAACAGCCTTAGCTTTTCTTTGGTTCCAAATTTGATTTAGAAGAAAGAGTATAATTGATTTTACATTGTCAAACCAATGTAATCTGCATTTTAAGTGAAAATTTAATCTACTTACAATTGAAAAAAAAATCTACTGATTAAATTAGTTTTAACTTTTATAAATAATTAAAAATAATTTTCACATAAACAAAAGATCATCATATTTTTGAAAGAATTTTGTACTGTCTATTATAATACTCCAAGAAAATTCTAAAATCAATCAATAAACTATGAAATGCTTTAAAACTTTTACTGTCTTCTAATATTACATAAAAATAAATTCAAATAATGGATAATTCAATTTTTCCTGTATGAAAATTTTTTTCTGTAATAATAAATTTTTTAGCATACTAATATTGTTTATACCTGTATTTATATTCATTTATACTTCAACTTTAATTTCTTCACTTCTTAAGCATTAGCAAAATAAATTCTTAATACTCAAAATTTTTTATATCATTATAGTTCAACGTAAAAATCTGTATTAATTACAAGAATGATAGCTTAGGATATATCTTATATACAGTTAAAATTTTCAAAAATATGAGAATATTTCTTATAATGATAAAGTTTTAAAAAAAAAAAATTGGATATGTCCAAGAGTTTATAGTTCTGTAATTTAATAGTAATATATATTTTTATTAAACAACAACCTTTGAACAGCATCTATAATTTTCAGATAAAACTTAAAATTTACAGTTTTAGAATATATGATTAATAATTTAAATAAAAATATTATATAATATTCTGAAAATTATATCAATAATTTAATTTTATCTAATGAAAACAATCTCTGAAACTTTTATTCAAGTTTTACTACTCGTTAGAAAGTAGGAATAAATATAAAATGCTAATATTAATGAATAAAAAAATTTACTACATAAATTTTACGAGAGTTAATATTCCAATATGCATTTATCTAAATAGCTCTAATTTTTACTTTTACCTGAATTATACACTATTTCTCATATAAGCTAAACAAAATAAGTATTAAACTTGTTTAATATTCCAAGTTAAATTACAATAATGTAAAATCACTAAAATGTAGAATTTTTATTTTTCAACATGAAAAAATATTCATGTTGAAAAATAAAAATTCTACATTTTAGTGATTTTACATTCATTGAAATTTATTCAAAAAAGTATCAAAATTTAATTTTTTTATAACTGTAACCTTTTTGAATCACATAAAACATTCAATTTTCTAATTATTTCATGAATACTTACTAATATTCACAAGAACAATTAAAAATAATAAAATAAATTTTATATAGAGCTATTCTTAATATACTTCGATAAAGAGCAACAATACTCAAAGTAAATGTAAAATGAAGTTAAACAAATAATAATTATATTTATCATAAGAAATACGGAGATTTTTATTTAAAACAGAAGTATCTAATGAAAATATTTTGCAATCATTTACTTTATTAAAATTATATTATAAATGCCAATAATACTCAAACAACAACAAATACAGTTATTACACAAAATATTTAATGCTTAAAAATCAAAAAAGAATATTTTATTAAAATGCATCATCATAATGTTAAGAATAAACATATTATTATATCTCTTAGTAACTAAAACCAGTTTGAATTATATCAATAATTATTAAGTGAATTTATGTATATTAATTTAAATAAATCTGATAAATTCAAAAAAATAAATAAATAAAATAATTTATCCTTAATTTTTAACAACATTTATTATTGAATGATTCTAGAATGTTCAAAAGAGAAAACCAAAATAGGCCTAAAATGAATTGGAATTTAAAAATCACAATGGAATACATCACCAAATCTTATATTGTTTCATATAAAATAAGGAAAAACTTTAAATAATGTTTCCACTTTATCAAATGTGTGTAAAAGTTGTTCTAAAGTTGATAAAAGTATTCCCCACTATCATAAAACTTTCAAAAACTAAATTCTTCCCTCTTAAAATTATGAATATTTTGTATAAACTAATATCAAATCAAGATTGCAATATTGCATAAATAAAATTCTTCAAGCAAATAATCATACTGCATATTAGTTCAATCCATTTAATTTTTGTATATAAAGAAAATTATTACTAAAGATCTACAAAAAGCATTTAAAAAGTTGTCCTGCATCATTAAATAACTAATTATCAAAAAAATATTCCAAATAACTATTATTACAAACTTTTCAAAAAGTAAACAAACTTTTCCCAATGTATCATAACTCTTCAATATAATTCACAACAATGAAAATTTGCTCTTATAAATTAATTTTTTCTCTTGATGATAACTCTCTCATACTTTTAAATATAAATCAAACAATAAATAAGTAAAATATGACTTAGAAAGATCACTGTATCCATTTTCATAACCACCACAACAAATGTCAATTTTGGCATTCTAAAATGTAGTTTTATATTATAATACTATTTTATATAATTAAAATCTTACTATGATCATATTAAATAGTCTAATTATTATATGAAGCCAAATAATATCATATTTAAAACTTTTAAAAAGAGTAAACAAACTTTTTCATTCTCTCTCCAAACAAACAAATGAAATAAAGCAATGATATTTTGCATATCTCTAAAAAATAATGGGCAATATATACAAATCTAACAACTTTTTTTCGTTAATTTTTCAAAATAATGATTTTTAAATCAAAGGAGACAAAAATTCTCTCACCTGTTTATCACTTAACTTCCTTATTTCAGCTTGTAGATCATGAAGTTGTTTTTGAAGCATTGAATTCTGCAAAAATTATTTTTTTTGACTAAAATGTAGATAAGATTCCAAACTCAAGCAGCTTTGAACAAACTTCAATTGTGGACAATGAGGATCGATAAAGTGAAGCCTACCTGAGGATCGTTCCTCATCTTGCAGACAACGATCTGGAATGAACAAAGTTGTCAGAAACGTCATAATGACCGCCATTCGAGGTCAATGGAAGCTCTTTGAGCAATTTCAAAGCGAAGTGGAACAGTTGGAAAGTGAGTTGTGTCCCAATAACGATCGCCATAAACTTTATTAACGTCCTTTCGCCCATTTTATAATCGACGAAACCGTTCAAAAATGCTTCCGAGTGACACTCTGAACTTAAGAGTATTTAAATATTAGTAAAATTGAACAAATTATGCAAATCGGCGCGATTTTTTTTCGTTTTTACCGGAGTGCACACTTTAACTACCTGATGGTTTTGGATTGCCGTCTTAAGTTGACCTTGCAACGTCTGCAGATCCATCTTCTGTATCCTTAAACGTTCCAGTTTGATGTCGAAACGACTTACGAACTTCTCAGCGACTCTAAAATGGTGAACGACGAGTTTCAAAGAGTTGACGAAAGCTACTCTTTGAGTTAAGAACAACACTGACCAACCAAGTCAAAACCGTTCTTGGATGACGATCGCTTATTCGGTTAAATACGCCCGGCGAATACTAAATACACAAAAGTTTCCATCTTAAACCGTTTATACGTAGCAAAAACTCAATCACATGGAGAAATTTTGCTTTAATTTCTGCAAGAATGGAGTTCGAAAGCCGGATTATTTGATGGTGTAAGGTGAGAGGCGCAATTAGGTCAGACCGAACTATTTTCATCCGCCAAACTTCGTCCAAACTGTTCGTCCCGACCGATGTCGGAATCGAACTAAGATTTCGCTTCAATCCGTCTTAATCGTACTCCATCCACCATTTTTTATCGGACGCCGTACTCGCGCGTATTTATTAAGGGTTATTTTAAGCGTCGGGTGTGATTTGGACTCGAGTGCGAAACTACCTAAAGTACGACTACCGGACAGGTGGTTGTTGATTCCTTCATTTCCAATTCGGAAAAATTCCCTGCCACCTGGAAATTCAATCCACTCGCATCCACTCCCATTCCAGGGCTACGAAATAAATTTGTACACAAATCCGTAAACAAGACTGCTACACAGTGTCTGATATAGATATTTTTGTAATACATTCGGGAATTTTTGCATTAATCGATAGTTGTTTGAGACACTTTTATCGCATTTGTAATCTGTTGATTGGCTAGTCACTCCAATGGATGCTAAGCCAAATCTGAACATTTACAATGGAATCGCCCGCAATGTTTACGTTTAACATTTCGATGAAAGCACAGTTAACAGTTACGAATAGTTTAGTTTCTTCACGTCAACTTTTCCATCAACTAATCGATAATTTAGTAGGACGGTGGAACTCTGAGCTATCGATCGTAATGAACAACTACTGCTTCTCCGTTCCCGTCCAAAACAAAAAGAAAAAACAAAAAAAAAACACTTTTTCTTTCTTTTTTTTTAAATTTTCTTTTATCTTGTTTTGCTTAATAATTGATGTAACAAATGCATGCCAATTTAACCGTCGATGCTATCCTTTACTTATTTTGGATGTCTCTAATTATTCGTCTTCCATGTGTTTTGTTAGTGAAGACGACGACATTAATTCGGCATTACGCCTACTTCATTTTGCTTGTTTTTCTTTTGTTATTCGTTTATTGAGAATTTTATTATTATTATTTTTAATTAAAATAAAATTAGTTCTGTTAATTTTATCTACTTAAATGCCATTTTTATCTACAAATTTGATTTTTTATATATGTATATTTACGTCATAAATATTTATAACTCTTATCTACGTAAAAATTAACTTTTTCTTTAAGGAAGTGGGCAAAACTTTTTTCCACTCTCTCTCTTTTTTCTTTAATGATTTTTTTTTTTCCGAAAAATTCGTGTTTTTAAAACCGAAACAAAATTAAAGAAAGAGTTTCAACGTAGAAAAGTTGCTAAGATTTTTGGCACGACAACAAAACTGCAACATATACACGTAATTAAATTAACCAATTTTAACCGAATATATTTATAAAATGCAAGAATATAAGCAAGATTTTAATCTTTAAAAATTGAAATTTTATCTAATTTAATTAAAAAAAAAGAAAAACAAGAAAATGCTCGTTTGACTCGAAGGAGAGTACAATATTGATATTTATATACTGTATATATCACTCTAATAATAATAAAAAAAAAAATACTACTTTTTACAGCTGACTGATAAAAACTACTTTTATTGCAATTTTCGGACTTACAAGAAGCTAGTTTTTATATATATTTATATAAATATATATAGATCGAAAAAAAAAAAACACTTTCTTTCTTTTTTTTTAAATTTTCTTTTATCTTGTTTTGCTTAATAATTGATGTAACAAATGCATGCCAATTTAACCGTCGATGCTATCCTTTACTTATTTTGGATGTCTCTAATTATTCGTCTTCCATGTGTTTTGTTAGTGAAGACGACGACATTAATTCGGCATTACGCCTACTTCATTTTGCTTGTTTTTCTTTTGTTATTCGTTTATTGAGAATTTTATTATGCAGTATATGGAATGCAATACATATATACATCACAAGATAAGCAGGGAAAAAATCACACAACACTAATACACTCTGAATCACTATATTTTAATTTAAAAAGCAACGAAATTTTTTTCACAAACTGAATTACAGTAACTGAGTAGAAATAACTATGTATACTGCTTACACAAAGCAATAACAACGTCCACTGCTCAAATAAATAGAGCAATTAATAAATATCTGGAGGGTAGAGACAAAGACGTTGTGACAGGCAGTGACTGCCGTATGAGTCATTTTGTTAGCTGAATGGCCGGTTGAACCGAGGACTTCACAAATTAACTCACTTTTAATATATTTTAACAAATTTACTAAAAACAAAAGTAAATGTATTTTATTAACAAATTTAACTTCGTTAACTTAAAAAGAAATAAAAAAATAATATATATCTTCACTAAAAAAAAATATTTTCATCACAACAAATGGAGTTTATTAATAATTAAATGTCAAAGTGTCATTATTTAATTTTCTTATCTGTTCAATGAATTAAATGAATATTTAATTTGGAAAGATGAATATTTAATCTTAAAAATTTGATTTTTGAAATTTTGATGTCTTCTTTTATTCCGGAATTTCGATAAATAAATTTTTTTGTGTGTGCGTGTTTTATTTTTATATGCAATATATATATATATATAAGAATATAATAGTTATACAGTAACTAGACAAGGTAAAAATATCAAAATATATTATTTTTTTAATTTTAATTTCGTTCTTGACGATACCACAATTGGTACGTTTAATAAATAAATAAAAAAAATAAAAAGTAATATATTAATATCTAAATTGCAAATTCTGATAACAGTGACATTTAAAATTTAAAAATAGCATTCAAAATAATGTAATATATATATATATAAACAAATATGCATTTTTATTGTAAATAAAACTGATATTGCATTCCTCTGTTCAGTTGCATTACTATGTATTTCATTCATGATGAAAATTCCTGCAGCTTTATGATCAATGACAGTCTGCAAATACTGTAAAGGAAAATTCACCTGCACACACTGATTCCGAGAGTAAAGATATTATTATTTACACACAGGAAATAAATATATAAATATATATATACGTATATATATAAAAAAAAACTATATATATATAAACGTTTCTTCTGGTTGAATTTTGAAGTATTGTTTACAAAATTTTTACATATGAAAAATATTTTCTTGTCTTAAAGAAAATATATTTATATTCTGTGTGCATTATTCTAAGAAAACAGAGTTTCAATTCTTATAAAAATTATTATTAAAACAGTTATTAAAAAGCGATGAGTGAATTAATTATACAGGGGGAAAAAAGGATTTTTAAATGAAACTTGTTTATCGACGTAATGAAGTAATTATCAAAATTTTATACGAAAGAACTCATTAAATTCATTAGATTTTAATTTATGAAGTAAGAGATCTTGTGTTATGCGACGTCTTTTACTTTTCTATCAATATTTGATGTCACAGACATCTGCAAAAATAAAAAAATAAATAAAAAATATAAAGGAAGAAATATTTCTCTTCGTCTTAACGGTTGAACAAACTTGAATAACCATCAATCTTGCACAAAAATCCAGAAATGGCCGTTTAATATTTAAATTAGAATGGTTCCTTTTTGATCAATTAAATTATAAACAATTCTTCGGATGAAGAAAACTGGGATTTGGTATATAACGCGCACTAGTCGTAATTTTGATAAACACTTTAAATTAAATAAAACACTAAAGTTTTTGCGTTGTTTTATGGAATAAAAGGAAAATTTATGGCGGAAGTTTCTTCAATGAACTTTTCTTTAGATTTAACGCAATAAATTTTCTTAATACAGTACAAAACTTTAAGATTGAGAGAGTTTGAATGGAATTGAAAATTTGTTTCCAGTTTTTTTTTTAAATTATTTTATAATTTTAATCGATTTTCTATAAAATTTCGAATTATATTAATGTTTTAGATCTCGTTACTAGATCAGTATCCCGTTTATAAATAATGGAAAGTGATACGCAATATCCACAGTTTCATTTTCCTTTATTTATAAATAGATAAAGTATTATTATTGTAGAATGAGAATATCGATTCCGATATTAATAAATTGAAAATATTCAAAGAACATCATTAAAATTTTATTTGTTGATTTAATTTTATTTAAACATTATATTTAACAATTATACAATCATTAAATAAATTAAAAGATGAAATCAGATACGGAAAATGAAGATATGAATTTTCAAAGAATTTTTTTTTTTAATTATTCGGATGGAATCGAGTTTTGTGGTAATATCGAATATACATAATTATTTTAATGGTCTGTACTCTTGTTAACAGACCGATTTTGCAATTATTTTTTTATTTTTTACTTTTTACAATTCGTGAATAATGTATCTTAAGAATGATATAGTTATAAATTATTTAGAAACCCGTTAACATAGGTCGAATATCCTTCATCCGAAATCATGAGAAAAGCTAATCCGGAATTGAGAAAATTTCGGATTTCCAATTTCGAGAGATTTTTTTTTATCGGTTCCTGAATTCGTATGAATAAATTTTACATCTAATTAATTTTTAATTATTCTCGTCTTCATTCAATTGCTTTATAGACTCATTACAATCAAGTTTTTTCATTAATTCTAGGCTATTTTCTTAGCAATTGATGTTGAATCATTCTTCCGTTTTGCTATCAAACTATTATACATAAGAGTATTTTGATAGTTTTTCTAAGAATTTCACTAAGTGAAATAACAAAACAATGGATGAATAGACGAACTATAAAAATTATAATCATATTAGAAGCCTGGATAGATTTTTATGAACTAGTCATGAATGAGTCATATCAGTCAGTATTAATGAAGCATGCGATCGCCTTTGACACGCTGTGATATTTTCAGATTTTATAAATTTAGCACTACATATTTACAAAAATAATGTTCAAACTATACTTCATATCCAAAGACAAATGGAGGAACAATATTTGTGCTTAATATTGTTAGTATAATGATAGAATTATAAGAAATTAATAATAAATTTTCTCATTAAAACACTAAACTATCAGGATAAGGATTAATTTTATAGAGTTTTTATTGAAATCATTAACGCTAAATAATTTACAGGAACAATTAAAAGATTGATTCCATTTGATATAATTTCGATTACAACTTTGATCTGATCCTAATTTTGAATTATTACTGAGTTGATATGCCTATCTGAAATGATAGATTAAATGGCGTACATAATGATTTATGAACAGAATTAGATTTCGAACAGATTTTACGCTCGAAATAATAAATCATTTCACTGAATTATTAGACACAGTTTTACATTCGTAAATTAATTCAGCGAATTCTGTACAATATTTCTAACTTTTTTAATGAAAATTATTCTTCAATCTTCTGGCATTTTCTGTAACCTGAAAAAGCAAAGTAAAAAATGATTATAAATTATTAATAAGTTTATTTTTTCCGAAATTTATGCTTAAATATTGCAATTATATATAATATTATATTTATATTATTACATTTAATATTCTTGTCATTCTTTTTAAATTAATTTTTAAATATAATAATATGTTTATTCTAAACGCTGTAGTTCCGATCTTCCCATATTTATTTTTTCTACTCATTTTTTTAATAGGAGATATTCATTTTCATATCAAATTTTTATATCGGTAGAAGAGTCCATTGTCTTATTACTTTCTTTAATTTTCTTCAAGAATAAAAAACATGGGAAATTGTTCGATTATTCATTCTTTTATCTTAGTTGAGAGATAAAAGAATATAACTTTCAATGTTATTCAAATACAGTGACTGTAATATCATGAGCAGAATTCGGTATAAAAATTAGAAAATAAATTCTAAGAGAATAAAACTGTATACAGTACTATTTTTTAATGATGGAAGTTCTATGCCGGCCAGATACCACATGATAAAGCGTTGCCTACCACAAGGAGAATTCAGGTTCAGTTTTGTGTGTCACATTTCCAAAATTTTCCCGGATCCGGCCCAATGAATCCAATTTTCCCACCATTAAGGATATGAGCAGTGTTGTATTATCGCCTAGGGACGACTATTGTAGAGCGCGAAAAATTTATAATCTCAACATTTTCGACAGAAATCTGTGCATGGACTGCAGTAATTTTTTTATTCGTTCGAATTTTTATAGATAGTGAGGAAAACAAACACGTCTTAAACAAATCCGCGCAAATCTAAGAAAGACTGTACAGTTCTCTATTCCACAAAAGAGATACTGAAAATAAAGACCAGAAACGTGGCCTTCCATCACTACAGATAGCAAATTAAGCAATAATTTACTGTTTGAATTTCCACTACATTTCAGCAATGAACGGATATTTACGGCATTGGAAGGTGTAAAAAATATATGAGCAAATCTTATTGATAAAAATTAAATTCCCTTTCTCTTCTGACTATTGAAAAGGATCTAATATCTTCATTAAATTATACATCTTTTTATGTATATTTATGCTACACTTTTGCCGAACAAAAGTGTAGCATAAATATACATAAAATAATGTAATAAATGTTAAAATTTACGAGTATTTATATTAAGTTCCTACAGAGGAAAAATTAATTTATAAAGCAAATTCCAATAGGATGAAGCGTAAATTGTATTTTAATAATAGAAGTTTATTTTATTTTCAATAAAACTTGTTCATAATAAACTTATTTTTTAAAGATTTAGTACGAATTCGAAATATTCAACTGAACATTTAATTCAGTTGAATGTTTCGAATTCGTACTAAATCTTTAAAAAATGAGTTTATTATGGACAAGAATTATTTCTAGTCATAGGGGAGTCAAAACTTTTAATCCTCCGCTGCATGTGAACGGTCTATGGCAGGGGTGTTCAACTTTTTTTACTACGCGAACTACTTTTCTATACTAACAGTAAGTTATTAGGCGATCTACTCTCTTATAAAGATCTCGTTCAAGTTACCTCAACCTGATATCTGATTACGTACAATTATGCAATTAAATGCACTCACTCATTTCGGAAGATCCACTTTCCCACCCCTAAAAACTTTATTTGTGTATTTAAAAATTTATTTATCACCTTTATTTATTTTAATAAACAAATAAAACAAATAGAAAAATAAATGTTTTATTTCAATATATTTTAGAAAATCAAAGTTAGAAAAAACAACAGATTGATTGCAGACTCATAAGTTACAGGAAATGCTGGTTAATTAAAAAAAAAGTTAATATGAAATTTTGCATTGTTTATAGCTCAAAATATTTTCATTGTCAGGTTGATATGAATAAGTGGCCAATCGCAAACAATCATCTAAATAATCATTTGTAATTTGGTTTCTTGATTTCTTTTTGATATTCATATTCGAAAAAGTGAATTCTGATAAGTATGTCGATACGAAACACAATAGAATTTTTTTGCGCAATATCAGTTAATATTGGAAACTTTTTATGTGTATATCTCCAAATGATAAGAAAATTAGTGATTTGACAATTTTAACGATAAATAAATAAACAATAGCAATACAGTTAAAAAGAATTAAAAAATTAATGCAAAATAATGATAAATAAATTATTATGTTTTCAGTTTTAATTAAATTTGTAACGAGGAATCAACTTGGGAGGAATAAACAAGAGATCTAACAAAAATCGCTCCGCGATCGACCAGTTGAACACCTCTGATCTATAGTAATTACCCGGCCACTTAGTAATCTTCAGTTGGTAGTAACTTGAGATAACAAGAAAATAAAAAATGGAAGTACGACATTATATAGGATGGTGTGATGATCAGCCGCTAAAATATTTGCCTTCAGTCTGGAGGACACGGAAATGATTTCCAATCCTATAATTCTAGATTTTCTTGCTTGGCCGTCACTCAATCATGAAAATTTAGAATTATAGGATCCAATCCTTCACTTACCATTCGATTTCATTCGATTGCTTACATGTGGTAGGCTCTGAAATGCTACAGCAATATATATTTCTCGTTAGATTCTGCGATATACAGTAGGCGCCCTCTTAACCGGCCTCGGTTCAACCGGCCATTCAGCTAACATTTTGTTAGCTGAATGGCAGTCACTGCCATTCAGCTAATAAAAGCTAATTCAGCTAATTCTGCTAATTCAGATAACTCATACGGCAGTCACTGCCTGTCACGAGGTGTTTGTCTCTACCCTTCAGATATTTATTAATTGCTCTATTTATTTGAGCAGTGGATGTTGTTATTGCTTTGTGTAAGCAGTGTACATGGTTATTTCTACTCAGTTACTGTAATTCAGTTTGTGAAAAAATTTTCGTTGCTTTTTAAATTAAAATATAGTGATTCAGAGTGTATTAGTGTTGTGTGATTTTTTCCTGCTTATCTTGTGATGTATATATGTATTGCATTCCATATACTGTATATGTAATTCGGTTTAACCGACCATTTTGTTATCCGGCCAAGGGTTCAGTCCCATGGTGGCCGGTTAAGAGGGCGCCTACTATAATTGACTAAATCAATTGAAATTGAAATCAATTGAATGTGTTGAGGTACAATTAATATATACAGGGTGTAAATTATCTCCTTCAAAAAAACTACACTACGATGTAGACGAAAATTATACTCACATAAATCTAAAATCGCACAAAAACAAGAAAGTTAGCATTTCTTAAAATGAGGAGCAAAAAGAACTTGCAACAGATTTTTTCAAAACAAGTTCAGCTACTATTACAGAAATTGTGGATCAGTTTATATAAAATGATCCAAATTAGATAGAATTCAAAAGCAAAATGAAATATCATGGATGCAATGTCTCACTACCACAATTGCTTGCTTAATGAAAGAAGAAAAGGCAAATGACATTAGATAACTGTTTAACGAAAAAGTCACCTAACCTTCCTCATCACAAACATAAATTATTTACTCGAATATTTTTTAATTTTCATGAAAGATTTATGAATACAAATGGATTTTAGCAATAAAAAATGTTTATAATTACTGTAGTCGGCTGGATGGCTGTGTGGTAAAGCTGTGGCTTACTACCTTGGAGGATCTGGGTCCCACACCTCTAGTTGTCTGGGTCCAGCCTATTGAACCCCATCCTTCAACCATCCATTTGACCCCATCACAGGTGTTAGCAGGCTGTGATGGACTTTCTAAGTGGCCACCACCAGATACAGAATATCCCATGAGGATATACCGGCTTAATCAAACTAACTTAGCCTATAATTAATGTAATTCAATAGTAATAATACATGTTACAAAATAAAATAAAAATGGTATGCATATTTTTTATTCACAGTCCTGTTTCACCTATCCCCATTATTTACATGTTAAGATGACCTCATTTAACACTGTTTTGTTTAGCGCTTAGTTTTTTTTTTTTTTTTGGAACATATCCCCACGTTAAACAGTGTCTTACTGTATACATATATATATATAAACAAAATTTATTATTGTATCAAGGTGCATGGCAGTGTGCCAGGCCAAGTTCCCGCAGCACATATATTGTGTATATTTACACGAACCAACTTAAGCCATCTTTGCCACCTCTATAACTTTGCTTCCAATTAAGCTAGTAACATGAAAATTGTATATGTTGTTAAGCTTCCTCATGAACCTGTAAAAATTTCAAGCTTTAATCTCAAAGTGCCTAGAAAATCGCAAATTTGGGGCTCACTCACTCATCAAAATTATAGAGTGCTTCCCATTGATGTAGAGATTTGAAATTTAGCACAAGTATAGGTCTTAGGATACAGGTAAAGGAAAATTTCTGAAAATGCCAATTTTTCAGTTATTTTTGTTACTTATTATTTACTTCACCTGAAACAATCAAGTGCGTCACGTCACATCTGCCACTGCAGTGTTGCCTATATAGCAGTCTTTTTTAATTAATATATTAATTATAATTTAATGAATATATTGGTTATTATGAAATATTCTTGTGATTCCAGCTGAAAATCATACTTTACCATCTATATTAAAACACTATTAATATGAAACAGATAATTCATAAACATCGGTTAAAAGGAAAAAGTGGCATTGCATCGGTTAAAAGGAAAAAGTGGCATTGCATGAAGAATTATTTAGCTAGCTTAGATTATTATTTATTTAGCATATTTGTTTAATAACTTAACAAAAATTATTGATATCTCACCAAAAACATAAATGTGAAAAAATGCTCCAAGTTCTATTCCAACCCCAATGTCGAAAAATGAGATTTAAATACTGAAATAAATTCAATATAGTGTCACTTCTTCAGGCTTGGCAAGTTTTAATATCTATGATAGCTGGGTAATAATTTAATTATAACTCATAAACTTGCCAAGTAAAAGCCTGAAGAGGTGACACTGTATTGAATTTATTTTAGCATTTAAATCTCATTTTTTGACATTGGAGTTGGAATGGAACTTGGCACTGTTTTTGATTTCAACTGTTTTGGTGGCAAAACAAACAAATTGGGAATAGAACTTGGCCCATTTTTTCACATTTATGTTTTTGGTGATTATATATATATAATAATAAATTTTGTTTTGTCTTATCAATTAATTTAATATTAAATCATTCTATTAATTTTTATCCCTGTATTTTTGCAAATGTAGAAATATCTGTATCTATTTCCAAAAATTACTTTTTACTTTTTAAAGAATATGAATATTCAAAAAATTTTATATTTTAATAAATGAAATATTGGATACTATGAACCTTATATCTATATATTATTCTTAATTGAACTGTTGAATAGAAAAGAGGAAAAATTAATGGAGGCCATTATGCTAGGCAATCTGCATGATGTGATTATAGTCCAAATCTATGCAATATCTTCATGATTACATCATCTAGATGTTCAAAATAAAAATTATCTGTTATTTTTTAAACTTTCTTTGACATATATATAACTGAAATTGAGTTCTATCTGAAATTGTTTTTGTGTAATAAATCTGTAATTTGGATTTTAATCAAGCTAATTCATTCATTTGTTGTTAATCTATTTTGAAGTTATCAATACATTAGAATACAAATAAATTCATTACAAATTGAAAATTGAACAAAACAAAATATGATTTTCAAATGCATTATTCACATTTTAAAGTTATGTTGTATAAACATTATATAAAAGTGCATGATAATTCACAGTGTGTATTTATAATCCATTTCTATAGAGCCTGAAATCAGAAATTTTATGATATAATTTATTTTATATCAAAATTTCAATTACATCATAATAATAATTAGATTTTGTTGACTCTTGAATTCAGAAATCTGTTTGTATTATATTTTATTTAATGACTGGCAAAGTTCGAAAATTCTGTATATTAAAATATAAATTGTATGTTATTAAAAGTTATATATCCATTTGTACTGTTTCTATCCCATAATATGATCAATAACAACAAGTAAATCTTTATATCATTTTTGAAATATAAAGATGGAAGTTTTATATTTTTTTAGATAGTAAATAGTGGATTGTAAGTATTCATCATCTCACAAATAAAAAATCAATCTTCAAATATTTACAAGAAAATTTATTTGAAGACATAACATTTTGGTTAACATCAATAACCTTTTTCATCAATTAATACCATGCAAACAACAGGGAATAAAGATTTTGGTAAAGAAGTTTAATTGAAAATTCTTTCTTTGCCTTCAAATAAATTTTCCTACTTTAATTGTTTACAGTTTACTGTTTTTTTTTTTTTGTATAAAAGGTAAACTACTAACTGTGAGTATTAACAGAGTAAACAATATTTATTATAAATTCATATTATTGTGCAATGAAACATGATTATAATTTAACTTTAGATTAAGGAGATGTATATCGTAAGATTCAAGATACATTTTAGGCTTCCTTGTAGCACAGCCTTTATTCACACATATTTTACATTGCAACGACTTAATAATTACTAAAATATAAATCCCATTAATACTTCTCAAAAACTTAAAATAAAGCAGTTAACCATGATATTTTAAGATGCATTTCGGCACAGCACCCTCTTCAGTTATATAACCAATGTTAACTTAATTTAACAGAATTCTCCCTCATAATTAATGATCTTGAATGATTATAATTTGTTTTTTTACATCACGATATTGTTTAGCCCATTTTTAATACATAATTCCAAGGTGATTTAAATTCAAATTTTTTTCCTAAATGAATATAAAAATAAAAAGTACTTTTAAATGTATATATTTCAAAACTGGATTCATTAAGTGCTCTTCAGAAATTACATTAAACAAAATAAATTGATAAAATATACATGATGGATGAATTATGGGAAAATTATTTTTACAGCTTAAGTATGCAAAGTTAATTAAGTATATTATATATTACACTGAATTTTTAAGGTAATGTTTTATATATACAGATAGGCCTCGATTAGCGCGACTTAAAAAATTGATACCGTTATTCGGTTAGCGCGAGAAAAGATTCGATTAGCGCGAGTTGTAAACACAGATCAGTCTTACTAACAAAGCTCCTTTTATGATGTCAAT
>AYEL01088609.1:0-42417 GCA_000484575.1 Olivierus martensii
CTGTTTAAGAGTTATTCATTGTGAAGTTAGCTAATGGCCGGAATCTCACAAAGCAAGAACCAATTACCATATTTTCCATAGAGTTAATACTTCGATTAGCGCGAGAAATTCGTGGAACCAATTATTCGCGCTAATCGAGGCCTACCTGTATATAATAATAATAATAATAATAATAATAATAATTAATTCCTTATGGAAATAAGTATTTAATTTATAATCAAAATTCTGTATTGTGTAATGATTTAATACAAAACATTTTCAGGATTGTCAATACTAAAAGATTAATAATAATTTTTTTCCATGTTTTCTTTCCCCCATTATTTCTCAAAAGATTCCATCAACAAATATATTCATTACTCAAAAAGATTCTTAAATCCTGTTGACTAAAAGTAATAAAAATCTCTCAAATTAAATATTAATTCTGAAAAATTGAGTGTCTTAATCCAAAAAGTTTTTAATATATATGAAATCTTAACAATTTAATTTAGTTCTTATAGACAAATGTTAAAGGAAGAATCGTTGCTCTAGAAAACGATATAAAAATCAAATCCACAAATAAAGATATCTTACTAAATCATTTTGGTAGCAAATATTTATCATCCACTCCTATCACATTTGTTGAATATTCAGTGCTAATCCTAATATATTAACTTTATTCCACTCAAAAAATTTAAATATCAAGAATGCTATATTTTTATTATAAAGATAGCAATCAAGAGACAAAAAAATATACGATTTTTTGAGAACTGAACTAAGAATGAATTCTTTAATATTAATAATGAATTATATTATTTAAACAGTAATTGGCATTGTATATTTTAATAACTGTTTCTGGCATTATTCCAATTATAAAAAATTTAAAATTAAATTATAAATATAAATAAGAATTTAATTTTAAATTTTTACTTTCTACATTATGAATCATTTATTAAATCAACTTAACTTGGCAATCCAAAATTTAAATCAGTTGTTTAATGTGAAATTATATTATTTTTAGTTAGCAATATTTATCATTAAATATATATCTGTGCTAATATTCACCATTATATAAATAATGAGTTCTTAATTATAATTTATATAGTCATTTAACAACAAAATTGTGATTAAAACTGGAATAAATGCAGTTATTACTTTAATTATTTACATTTGTTATGATATGTTAAATTAAGATTATTAAACTAATTGTATTTTATAAATAAAAACAAACATTACATATATAATATTTGTTCAGTAAATATTTGTATAATTATAATGAAAGAGAATGTAAATTAATTGGAATTAATTTAAAAGTATTCATGAAATGTTAACATCCTGAAAATTTGTTATAAATAAAATTAAAGTATGAAAATAACTGGCTTACAAAATAAAATAAATTTTTTTGCATAAAACATGGAAGTTTTTAAAATATTTTGTTTAAAAATTTAAATTACAGAAAGTACTATATTTAGGACAGATGATCCTCCACCTTATCCAGGTTTAGAAGGATCAAGACCTGCAATGCAAGGTAAATTTATCATCATTTTAAAAATTTTCTGGAGACAGTTGAATTGTTTAATTATGTATAATTATTTTAAATGATTTGTTTTTTACATTAGGAAGTAATGAGACATCATACCAAAGTGGCAAAGTATGATAATTTTAATATTGTAATTGATTTTAATTTAGTTTGAGTCATAAACGGATTTAATTATCAAATAAATTTTATTATTTAGCAGGATGAACAGCCACCACCATCATATTCAGATGCAACAAGAGGAAAATAGGAACATAAAATTTTCAGGAGAGTGTGAGAAAAATTATTGATCTCACTTGTTATGTCCAAAAGTTATTTAATGATATTCTGCACTTTGTAAAAATAGTACAGTATTGCATTATAAAATATTTACTTAAATTATTATTTATAAAAAGAATTGTAATTTATAATAATAACAACTATTAATTTTTTATAAATAATAATATTGTCTATCAGAGATTTATATATATTCAGCAAAAAGAAAAAAAGCTTGTTAATTCTATAAAACAATTTTCAAATTTTCTGCAAATCAAAATAATTTTGTGATGTACAAATTTTGAGTTATTAAATCTTAATGAATAATTTTTTATGTAATTAAAGTTGAAAAAATTTTCAATTTTATTTATGTAGAAGTCATTCATAAAAGTTGAAAGATGTTCCAACTTTACTTTCATTACTTAAAAGCTGTTAAAACATTGAAATATCAGATCACAACATTAACAGTATGTCATTTAAATGGTACTCATCTAAACATTCTTACATGATGCACATTTTTAATAGGCTTTTAAATGGTTAAAAATGTTTGCTTTTCAGCTATTGTGTTTTGAAGATTTTACATGATTAATAGATTTCAGGACGAGAGGAAAAAGAGCTAAAATATAATTTTATAAGTAGTTAATGCATTCTGAGTAATTTAATGTAATGAAATGTGCCTCAGATAAATTAATCATAGAAGACATTAATGATCAATCCTACTAGAGTTGATAGTAGTAGTATTAATAGTAGTAATGAAAGAACTTGGCGAAAAGAAGAACGATTCGGATGTTTTCATTAATCTTATCAAAGATTACATGGTTTTAGAATCTCTAAGGAAAACAGTTTATAACTTCTTGAGAATGGAGGTAACCGATTATCCAACAGTTAAGATAATGAACAATCTTTTAAGAGATTTTGGGAATATACACTACTCGTAAATACGCTAATAAACTCTATAAGTAGTTCGAAACTTCCTAAAAGTAGTTTGGCTACAATGATCATAATTGTTCAAATGACGAAACTTTTATCCTGAGTAATAACGAAAAGCACGAAAATATCACACAGATGCAAAAGAAATTACTTTTGGCATAACAGATGCTCGAAGAAAGCGAATTTTTTTTTTTTTAGATTTAACGGCAGCTTATTCCTTTACATAAAAGCTTGAAGAGATTTTATGAAGTGCAGTTCTAGTTATAAAATAATCCAATAGATGGCGAGATTTTTAATGGAAGTAAAGCCGTTTCAATAATTAATGGAGGAATAAAATTTTAAGACGAGAGCAGGGCGTATTGTTAGTTGGTAGAAGAAAAATTCTCGGTTTGAACGTAAAGTCGATATATTTAAACAACAAAAAAAAATTTGACATATTTATTAAACTAAAATAATGAACTTTTCGTTAATTTTTAAAATGATTGTTACAACACCCAGGTGGCGCAACTCGGATAAATCTTAAAAATCGTCGTCGTCGCTGGTTACACGTACGAAAGGCGATTTTTAAAAGATTTATTACGTAAAAATTCCACTCTCCAGCGAGTGATCTACCGCTCCGATGTGTTATTGACGTTTCGTTATTTCGACTTGTGGCACGAGCACGACGACGTATCCTCTCTCGATAAGTCAAGAAAGGAAGATATGCGTTAGATTCGTCGATCTCGCCATTTTTAATTTAAAAAATAAATCGATAAAATTTTAATCGATCAAGCAAAGTTTTATATATATAATGGATTTATAACTCGTTTCGATAATCTAAATCCACTTAAAGTCACTTACTGGGTGGATTTATGATGATAAAAAAAATGCTTCCAGTTGAAGACAATCTTGTTAGCGAGACCATTAAATCTCCTAAAAAGTAGGAAGAAGAAAAAAAAAAGGTAAAATTTGTTACAACTTGTCCTCTCAAAGGAAACCTTCAAATGACGGAACATTTAAGACAGTAATTAAGTCAACCAAGTTTGTGGCTGCAGTAATCAGGAGGTGCTCGGAATGGCATCTAATCCAAGGTTATTACTGTGGATGATGCAGTAATACCCCCTTGGAGAGGTGTAGTCACCTTTTGTAGCAACTTCTTCTCGTTTTATCGATCGTAAACCTTGCAACTCTTCAGTTCTTTCGATATGTTGGGAGAAGGTGTGACCGATTTTTGTTTAAAGAACAAAAAAAAAAGTTGTGTGACGTTCTATAATTAAACTTATCGGAGACGATTCGGCATTAAGCAACCGTCTGGAATGTTTGATAAAAATCTGTACATCTCTCAAATTGTCGTTTTACGACCGAAAATTCCGACAAATAAACAAGTTTTGATAACTTCCAGAGAGAATAACATTCCAAAAGCGTTGTTTATGACATCAAAAAGCGTTAAGTGAGACTTTTAATGCGATTCCCCTGGCAAAACATTGTACGCGTATTTAAAAGTTAAGTTCGAAGGAAAAAAAAATGCTATACAAATTAAAACTTTTGCGTCATTTTTTTAAAATTTAAACAGGTGTTTAATATCAACGTCATTAATTCTCCAGCAAGAGTACTCGGATAAAATTAGCAAGAGTGGGAGAGAGAGACGACAGAATAAAAAAAAAACAGATCGAAGTTACTCCACGTAATTAATTCTGTACACAATTAAAATAAAGTAAAATTGTTAACTTTATGATCGACCCCGACTAAGTATAATCAGTTTTCCGAACCGAGTTAAAGGACGACCGGGAAAAAAAAAAGAAATTTTTATTGCGTTAAAAATTCATAGATCGTCACTACGGTAACATCATTATTTTATAAATTAAGCTGTTCAACACCATTTCGTCTAATTGGCTACTATAAAAAGACGAAAACATCACAAATTTATTTCGTTTCCACTATATAAAGTTTTAAATAACTTATCCACACACGCTGCGTGCATCATCGAAGTTTTGCAAACATCGTTAACTTTTTATCATTAATTTTTAATGGGAAGATTATTTAAGTCGCATCTTCTACTATATAATAAAACGCGTGAAGAGTCTGTTATATATATATTTTTTGCATTCATAAATGCAGTTGTGTTTGGTGGAGTTTTGCAAGATTAGCTGTAGGCGTTAAACGTTAATTATGAAAAAGCATCGACACAATGGCTCGAGTTGCACACACTCTCACACAACAAAAAAAAAAATACTTCATTAATTTTTTACTCTAGAGGCAGATGTCTACTCTCCTCTTCATTCAATATTTAGGCTTTTTTCGTATGTTAAATGTCACTTTGCGTGATCAAAACTTTAAAAAAAATTGCATTCCGAAAGCAAATACTTACCTTGGCATATTCAATTATGTTATTTAATATTTGCAAAAAAAGAAAAAAAAACTATAGAAGAATTTTTTCCGATCTAAGCCGGTTATAAATGGTGAATGTATTCTATATATATATATAAACCTTTTATGTTTTGAAAATAAAGTTTTCTGCAGAGTTTGATGGAATTCAGCACCTTTCAGATTATAGTCTATGTCAGAACAAATAAAACTCTAAAAGCTTTATTTATTTTGTTAAAGGAATCCATTCGCTATCTTTCTATATATTATATATATTCTTAAAGGATAGAAAAGAGCAATCGGATGATTTTTTTCTTTCTTTAGAGAGAGAAAGAAAGAGAATCGTATCTAATCTGGATTAAGATTGCGAGTTAAAGTAGTTATAGAGAAATTATTACTCGCGGTTGATCATAACGCTTATAATAAACGTATTTTCGGCGATAAATCTTAGTTAAAATCACCTAAAATCGTATTTGTTATATAGGAAAAGAATCATGATTTCTCAGAGTCAAATCTGTTGACTCTGATAGAAGAAAGAAGGAAAAGCATGACATCCTTTTATAGCTCGAAGTCTAGAGTCCAGACACGTACAATATACGGTAATAAAATATCGGAAATGGATAACATATCGATCGAGAATTTCATTATTCCAGATCAAAGAAAAAAAAAAGAAGGGGATCTACAAGCATCACTCTTTACCACGAATACGATTTCGAGTTGCTTCCACTTTTTTTTTTTTTTTCTTTCTTTGCTTTCTTTCTAAAAGATTGAAGGTTCGATAAAAATACTCTAGGCTATTATCATCATTCCTCAATAGGTTATTTGACAGCTTATTTGCATATATCGAGAATAAGAACGAAGACAAAGCGGTGGAAAAAAACGGCAAAGCACAGAGAGGGGTGATGTACAAATATTTACATCTCGTGTTTACTTCGGAAAAGTGAATGGCTGTTGGCTTCCAGATTAGCTTAATATCCTCAAACGTCCCGTATTTCTCGGGGCTTTATCTAATATTTTTGTTGGAAAAGGTATTAACTAACTGCTGTAGGGGATTTAAACTTCCCTGTCACGTATCTCTTGATCTACTTTGTTGTCAAACGTTTTCTATCGATAACGATTTAAAGCCAAAAATTAAACGTTTGAATCTGTAAGAATTTTCTTTTCTCCTGAATTCTCTCTACTTTTGTGCTTATGTTCTACCACATTTTTGTTTTTTTGGTCCGAATTTTTCTTAATTAATTGACAAAGTTTTAATGGTACAGCATATCTGTTTTGCAAACTTTACCACTTTATTACTAAAGTTCCTACAAACTAAAACCGATAAAGATAAAAAAAACCCAGAAGACAAACCAAACAGTTCTCTTGGAGGAATGCATATTTTATCATTTTACGAACTTAAAAAGATTTCTTTTTTTTCCAATTCAACAGATCTTCTCATAAATACTTTACAACAGAAGAGCAGATGGAAAGAAAATTGTTATTAAGGTGATACCGCATTCAATTTCTCTCCTGAATGATTAATGTTATCGAGAAGGAAAATGTTTAAAAATCGATTTCTTGAGGTAAAGTATTTTTAATTTCCACAAACTCTTACTTTATATATATATATATATTACTAAGAGTAAAGATAAGATTCGTTACAATTTCTTACATCCCTGCAAAGACGTAGAGGATAAAGGAGAGGAGGGAAAGAAAAGGAAAAAAAAAGGAAATTCGATTTCATTACTTGGGTAGATTCGCCGATCTTAATTAAACTTAAGTCCTTTAGAGGTAGTCACTTCTTAATGTTACTTTTTACGACCCCTAAATTCGAACAAAGATTGCGCTTCTGTGTATAACACGCATCGATTTTGCTTTCAATTAAGCATCACGCGTCAAAATTCCATTTTATTCGTTAATTTAATTAAAATAAAAGTCGAGGAGAGAAAGAAATAGAGAATAAAGAAAGCTTTGGTTTAAGAAATTGAAAAGTCTCTCCGCCATCTTTTATTCCTTTTCTGCATCGGCTAGGGGAAAAAAAAAAAAAACATTGATGTCAACATTGATGCATCGACATCAAAATGATGTCGGTATGAAATTGCATCATTCGTTTGTTGTTAAGAGCTAAAAGGATGAGTTGGGAAGACCTGTCACATGTTAGTCATCCGCATACAAACACGTAACATCAACGTTTCCTTAAGTCCATTATCGCTATCTGTCCGTCTTCATTCGCATAATATAACCAGAAGATGAGGATAATATGGGTCAAAGAAGTATGTGGTGAAGCAAGATACAAGCCGTGTAGTAGAAGTATTGTTTTGTTTCTCATCTTCGGTCAGAGAATAAAAAAGTTTGGAACAAAAATTGTCCTAACTAACTCTGATGTGATTTCGTTAACTCCCCGGAGCCAATCTCGACACAAGTTTTGCAACAAGTCAAGACTTCATCCATCACGTGACGTTGGGTTAGGAGATTCCATCCAGGGAGACAAACTCGAGTTATCCACATCGATTTCCTGTCCTGACCTCCCTGTAACGTGTCCGATACTTTTAATGGAGACATGTCTTGTATATGTTAAGACAAGAAGGATTTATCATCTCTTTCTCCACTAACTCTTAGTAATTCATCGATAAAAAGAAGGAAAATAAATAAAAAAAAGGAAAAGTAAGCGTAAAGGTATAGAGCCACACGCTGAAAGGATTGTCAAGACAACCTTGTCGTTAATTATAGCAGAGTCTCTAGAGCGATGGGAAACAAGACGGGTTAAAGTCATTTAGAATAAAAATTTAATTACTGGCAACACTTGGAAAGCGAAATGATGCTCGCTGTTAATACATGAAACGAAAAGTATTAGTCGAATTCTTCTTGCAACCTAAATGCCTGAAAGAACGATTTAAAAAAAATGAAGAGAAAAAAAAAAGTATTTTTCATTAAATTCCACTGTTTTGCCGGTATAGGAATTTTTCATTTTGTGCCCAGTATCTTTAAATAATTTATAAATATCTTCCAATAAGAAATTATTATAAAATTTAAATAAAAAATGTCGTCTGCTTTAAATTTTTTGCCCACGCGCCCCCAAACGGAAAAATATATTAAAATTAATAATAATAAATCCGCAGAATTTTGTCATTTTATAAATCTCTGATTTAGTAACAACCTTGAATATTTTAATATTAAATAAATAAAAAAAGGAACTTGTTAGATTTCACATTGGAAGGATTAGGAAGCCAATGAATGCTTCCGCGAAGTCAATCAGGTTTCTCTTTCCATCAGCGGTAGCAATGTCTGACAAGAATTTCACATCACGTGATGCGGGCTTATTACTCATGTGACCATAAATCACTCGGTATAACACGTGATCATAAATCATAGAATAACCGAGGATTTACGTGGAATAAAACGAATCTCTTTCCTTACCCTCGTCGTTCTTCTAAACTAAACAATAAAAATAAATATCGTTTTTGACAAATGGCCCGGCGCCGGTTGATATATTAGAAGTTGATATGCGAATATCATGTTCTTATCCCATTTTTGTCTCTGGTTTTTGACGTTTTAACACGTTGATTACTGTAGGAAACAAATAATCAAAGAATGGATGAATGTAAACAGTTGTTTCCACACTTCAGTTCTCCTCCACGAAATAAGGAAAGTAAACAAATTTTCGTCACGAAGCGGAGAAGTTTAATCGTTTGAGAATGCTTCATAACGAAGGGAATCTATAAAATAATCGTTTTAGAATGTTTTCTAGTGAAAAGATAAAGAAGAGTAATATAAATTTATATTACTCTTCTTCATCTTTTCGTGGAGAACGGCAAAAAACGTAAACAGTCATTCTGTATGCATCATCATGAACTGAAGGACAATCTTCATTCAGCGACTTCACAACGAATTTTTGTAATTCTTTGAAGAAGAGAAATGAATTTCTGTAATTCCTTATGAGAAAAAGAATTTTTAATTCTTCACGATGAAGACAAATGAATTTTTATGAAGTGGCGGAATGAATATTTGTAATTTTTTATGAAGTGGCGGAATGAATATTTGTAATTTTTTATGAAGTAGAAGAATGAATATTTGCGATGCTTCCTTTGTAAGAAATAGGAATGAATTTCTGTCATTCCTTATGAGAAAAAATTTTTTTTTTAATTCTTCACGAAAAAAAAATGAATTTTCTATAATATTTTATAAGAAGAAAAATGAATTTCTGCAATTCTTTGAGAGGAAGAGAAATAAACTTTTTAATTCTTCACAAAGAAGAGAAATCAACATCAGTAATTCTTCACTGTGATATGGATAAAGAACAAGGTAGTCTATCTTTTTTACTATGAAGTGCTTCAGATTGAAGTTTAGGGGGTGAATATACAATCCTTTTCTTTCCAATGTTTGACAATGAAGACAAAAAAGAATGAAATATAGAATATGACATTTGACAGAAAGTATTTGTAGATGTCAGATTTTAAGAACAGTGTCTACAAAAATGTCTTCCTGCCCGTGTCAAACTAAAGTCACAATCTGACAGTCACACCTGGATCAATAAAGAGAAGTCTACAGAAAGATAAATTTCGGATATTTCGTTTTCCAATACGGATTTATTACAATATCTTTCACTCCTATATATATAAATTATTATTAAAAATGATACATGTCCAAGCGTTTATTATTTTTATCAATTATGAATCATGTTATAACAACTAGAAGAAGAGACGAAGAAGAAAACTGCCTCAATTGATTTCCAAATAAGGAGAGAATGCTGCTGTTTATTATACCCAATTTCTCTGTTATTGCTGGTGCTAAGACCCATCCAGCAACTTATTCTCCCTCAAGAATAAAGCCATTATGTGTTATTGAGAGGAAGAAATGATACCTTGACAATAACTCGTGTCTTTCTAGATTTAATCTGGAATTCTATATATATATATAGATAACTTATAAAGATGTTTTCGTTTAATGTTTTCGGTTTTTTTTAAAGATTTTGTTCTATATGATAACATTTTATTAGAGTAAATCATCCATTTTGGCGTTTCTTAAATCTTTCTCGTCTTCTTCTTTCTAAAAGATGATTGATTTCCCTCTTAGAAGAGCATCTTCTTCGCTTTTATCCGACATAATAGAATGAAAACAGTTTCCAGGTGGCTGTCTGTCGACTTCATTCGAAAAAAGTCTTTAAAAAGGGAGTAAAATAAAATACAAAATTTTAAACGTATTTGCAGTGAAATATCACGCCAACTAGCTTTAAGACTGCGAGACATTTTTATCTCTATCAGCTCTGTCGATCGATGAATGATCAAAAGCATCCCTCCAACGTTTCGATTTTTATAAATTCGGTAACTAACAGCCGTAAATTCCATTGTAGCAACCACTTTTATAGATATATATATATATGCCAATACGTTTATAGCTCCTCTGCCATTCAGTTCCTCCTCCTCTTCCTCCTCTGTCAATGTCCAAGAGGCTATCACACGGAGGACAAAACCGGAAGTCTATCCATTGGAGCAGAATATGCAATTCAGTTGCGGATATAATGAGTCATGTTTACATTGATCACGAACAGATGGCATGAGTCATGGGTTCAGATTTTTCAACACTCCACCATCTTCTAGATGCCCGATTTCTTTATACGTTTTTTTGTTTTTCCCGTAACAAAACTTGTTGACGTTTCTGCAAGAGCGACTCGCGGATCGAATCGACTCTAGTGGAGCTCAAACGTTTAAAATTAAATTTTAAAACAGTTTCTGTCCGTAAAACTGACGTTTCAAAGACAGTTATCACTAAAAATAGGAGGGAGAATAAAAAAAAAAAAAGAATTCATTTGGATTGCTGAAGGCAGATATCTCTGTCTTGACAGACGAACTACCAATCATCTTCCAATTATTCTTCTATCACTAACGTCTGTTATCTATGATTATCAAACCCTCCGGCTCTAAAATTCGACAACTTACACCATACATAAAATGGAGAAAAATATATTTTACAGAAAGAAGGTTTTAAATTAGACAAAAGACCAATAAATTTTTATTTTATGGATGGTAGATTTATTGTAGCCATTCTTCTGTTTTTCCCCCCTTTATAAAAGTTCCGCGCGTGAGAGGCTAATAGAGGCCATTTGTACTGATTTTGGTCAAAATTTATACGCTTAAGTATGTTGACGTGTAAATATTGGTAGTGCTACCTATAACCAATCGCAGGAACCTATCAAGTTGTCACTTCGCCTGATAAACAGGTCTCCTATCTGCTGCTTAAGGGAAAGTATAACCTATACCACTGTATGCCCGGTAATATAACAATTGCAGCGTAAATCATCAACTCCAGCTAAAACATTCCATCAGTACATAACTATGGATTACTTTTTATTCTTTTAGCATAAGAAATATTTTTATTTTAGTGCTAAAAATCTCTTTTCTGGAACGAGTAAATTTAATCAAATCTCGAGTTTTGTCTTCCCAACTTCTACGAGATTCAGTTATCATTTCCTGATGGCTCATTTGGGAACATTAAGATAGATTAGAACAAGAAATTGTTTCTGTTACGAGTATACGTTCGAAGGATGGCATACCTTAATATAATTATTCGATATTCGGTTATAAAGTAGGATATCTGAAAACGTTTTGTGGATGTAGACAACCCGCATGCGACTTAATGGAACCTTAGACATGCAAGAGGATTTACTTCATGTTTTACCAAAAAAACTATAAATTCTTAATACTGTTTGTCTTTTGTTACCATGATCGAAATTGAGATTAAGGCTTAAATATTCTAGTGGATTTTCTGCAAGAAAGAGCATCCACCATCATCATCTCTCTCTCTTATTCCGGAATCTCGGAATAGAGAAAGGAGGACCATATGTATAAAAGGCAGTGTCAATGCTGTGAATTTTTAACTTAGTTTTTTCTTCAATTTTTAATTTGTAGAATGGAGAATTCTGTACCAACTAGCTCATCCAAATTCATAAAATCAGATGTAGTTCTAGCCAAATGAAATTTTATATAACTGTTATCTCTTCGGAGGAAAACCCAAAAGAGTACGGTATTAACTTTTATCTTTCCTCAAAAATGTGTGCGTGTATATGTATGTAAATATATATACTTTTTATTTTCAAAAATGCATAAAAGTGTTTTTTCCCTCCCCTCTCTCTCTCTACTTTAATCTTGTAAGACATCTGTTTGAATTTATCATTCTCCTAATTAATATTCTGGGAATTGTTACGGTAAAGCATATTGTTCGTGAACCTGTTACAAAATGAAACCTGTCAGCTTCTCCTTGACAATGAACAGAACAATTCTCTTTTATTTCCTTTTTCTTCTTTATTTCAAATGGCAAAAAGCGTAATTCGGAATTCAAGGCAGAACTTCGTCCGCAAAAGTACAACGAGTCTATAGAGGTAAACACGAATTCATCTTCAGTCTGTTTTCATTAAGGTTTAATCATCCTATTTATCATAAATATTTCTTTTTTCTTCCTTTTCTTCTTCGTCTATCGTATTCCCCAGAGATGGATATAAAGTAGAAACAGTTTCGCAGCATTAACCTAGTGATCTTGCCACGTACAGATGACTTCTCCAGGGTCAAGCACGTCATAAAAGACACAGACACGACTTTCGCTCTTTCACTGAAACTTATCTTAAGGATAAAATCAAATGTCTTCGCTATGGTATAGATGTTGTTCCATTTATATCGACTATCTGAGGCCATTCAATGTGTCTCGGACACACTCCTTTTACAAAGCTTTCTACATCTTTCCGTCTTCGTGAATGCTTTTTAGCAAAATGTCTTCTCAACAAAAGACCACTTAGGTTGCAACGTAAGATTTTGTAACTGTAGCTGCTTAATGTTTTGGCTTTCAGTTACATATCTCAAATATTTTCACTTAATTTTTACTCTAAATCGAATTTTATAAACTTTTTCTAACTATTCGAGTGGAGTAATGTGACCCATAACTGTACCATTTTACCCCATACTTTAAAACCGATACATAGATCAATTTTTTTTGTTTAAAAACTAAAATACCAAATTATGAAGTAAAAAATTTAGTAAAAAAATAACATAAATTACAAACTATTAATAATTTTTTACTGTCTAATTTTACGCCATTTTATTAGCGTCATTCAAAACTTTGTAAATTTTTTACGAGCGACGTAAATTTTTAATAAAGAAATGGCTTTAATATAATTTATAACAGGAAAAATAAATAAATATATTAAGAATGAAAAAAAAGAGTAAAATAAATTTCGATAGTAAGATTGCATTTTCCAAAAACCGTTCATTAAATCATAAATGGAAATTTTTTAAAACCATAAAAATATTCATTTTTTTTTTTTTTCGTTCTTCTAAAAGTCATAGTCGGATCGATTTTAACAGCAGGAATTTTTATTTTTCCCTATTAAAAGGACAGTAATGGTTATAAATGCGCTCGTTTGGACGATAACTGTCTAGGTTAATGATAGACTCGCAAACAAGTTGCATAATGGCTTGGACCTAAACCAAATCGACTTGCAAGGAAATCAGAATGTGTGCAACAAATATTTAGTGCGCAAACAAAACGAATAAAACTAATTTACTCGTCTTCAAAAGACTTTAACAAAACTTCTCTTTTCGACGATAGAGGGAGACACGACGAAAATTTTTTTTCTTTTTGGGCTAAATCTCCTTCCAAATCTTACACCCACATCACGTGACGCGTTTAATTCTCCATGCCCTGAGGGATAAAGGCGCTTGAGAAAACATGGGATCCGTATAATCAAATTGTCGTGGGTGCCGATAAATGACAAGTTTACAATCTCTTGGGGTGCTGCTGCGGTCTGGCACGCAACCAATTTGGTTAGAAGCAAGAACGGGAATAGGAAAGGGAGAGTTACGAATTTCCTGAAGGATTCTTTAGTTAGGAAGCTGCCAGCCTGGAGGTGCAATAACTTTTTACCAGAAAACCGAGTTCGAATTCCGAAGTGATTTTTGCATACCAAAGTCAATTTGTATACAGAAAAAATAAATAAAAAAAACATTCGCCATTTTTTAAAACCAGTTTCGCATCCGACCGAATCGCGTCAACACGTTATGAAAGCTGCGAAAATCCGCGACACATGAAATATGTATTTAGAGAGAAAACATTTTCGAAAAAATAGGAGATATAGAGAAAATAATAAAATACCCCCCACTTCAAATTCGCTATGGAGACAATAACACAGAATCTTCCTCCTCTTTTTATATTTTATTTTTCCACATCTATGGCGGAAAGAGAAGTCAGCTTAAAGCTATTCCAAAAGGCTCTTCCTCATCTAATTATCAAGTAAACGACTTCTGCAGATTTACTTCTCAATCTTTTCGACAGGAGATGTAATTTGCTATCAAACAAAACTTTTTCATCATGCTGTTTCTCGTGTAAATGTGTTCTTCATAATCTCTCTCTCATCTTTCGCGACAGAGAAAGGAAAAAAAAAAGTATTCAGCGAAGTTAAAAATTTTCTATTGCCTTATTTTAACCGTTTCCTCTTTTAAAAATTTTTCAGAAATTTTTACAATATCCATCCGGGAAGAGTAACTCTTTTCATCAAACAGGATGGGATTACAAGCTGCAGATTCCATTTCGTCAACTAATCCTCTATTTTCAAACAAAGTACTTAACATTCAACTACCGCATGGCTTCTTTCCCACGGCTTGTCTCATAAATAAGACGTTTGTATTAAAATCTCCTTTTATATATTATAAAACTTTTGAGGATTATGAAGAGCTTCTCGCTGCCTAAGATACTGGATCAATGCATCATCGCTTCAAACAAAAGGAAGAAGCAAACATGTTAATGAGGCTGTAAGAAAATCGTAGATACTCATTCCGCCGCAGCTTTTTAAGCAGCGAAGAGATTTTTTTTTTTTTCGGTTTTTATTCCGTTTTCCAGTTGTTAAAACGATAACAAAGGGGATTTTACCAACCGAGAATGACCTCTAATTGACCTCGGCACACTTCTCTTAGCATAATTGACAATTGAGATATCGATGGCTGGGAGCGATGTAAATCTTTCCTTAACTAAATTATTCCATAAAAAAAGGCGCGATTAGATTACTGGGAATCTCTTTTCCTTACCGAAAAAAAAAGTTGCTAAAATTCAAGTAAATTCTGACATTTCTACCAACTCGTAAATTTTAATCTGGAAAAAATTACGTTATTTTTCCCGTTCCGTGACGTCACTCGAGTATGATAAATGGATTCCCCCGAAAAAGTGCTTTGAATAATAAATTAATGTTTATGATCTCAAACTTCGTCTTTCAAAATTTACTATTACGTTTTAAAATTCAAAACTTATTTTTTTTATATAAATTTTAATTTTAGAGAGATTCTCCTGCTGAAATTTTCTTAAATCTTATCAAAATTACCAAAGCTCTGTAGTCGTTTAAAATGGATCTCTCATAGAACGACCAGATCGTAGATGAAATAAACTATTTCTTAAAGTTATGAGATACATAAATAATCTCGCGGTGATTTATGTTAAAAATTCGATTTTCTAGGACAAAAATAAAAAGTTTTGTTCGTATTGATCACTAAAAAACAAAATTGTTCACCAGGAACAGCAAAGTTTCTACGGTTGCTGTGTAAAGAAAATTCACTGTACCGTCAAACCGCAGAAGCGAGTTAATCATCGTAATATCCAAACAAGTCCTTCAACAGAGAGAAAGAGAGTGAGAGAGAGAAAAAGAAAAATATGGAACAACAAGAAAAATCCTTACAAACAGAAACAAAACTTGATCGATATCGGTGGTGTCTGGGTTTCCCCCTATATTGGGCGATAGAGCGAAAGTAATGAAAACTCTGGTGGACATAAAAGATATCTCGTTCGTCCGTATCTGTCTTCTTCTCCGATCAATGCGACATTAACTGTGGACAATGACAAATGGATTCTTATGTCCGACAGTATTTAGATGTTGCGACTGACAGTTCTCCCGGTTTTATGCTTGATGTGGCGATAGGTTAGTTACCTTTTTTTTGTTTTATGAACTATCGCCGCAAAGATGATCATAAAAAACGTCTTAAGTATAAGAGTTCATAAAGATCAAAAGAAATATGTTGCGAACATCTTCCTTCCACTACAGAGTTGCAAAAAATAAAAAAAATGTAAATGGAAAACATTATAGGCCTACTAAAAATAAGTTTTTTTAATGTTATTAATTATTTAAAGGAAATTCTCAAGACAAACAGAACAAAATAGAATTAATTCTAGTAAAATTATTCAAAATGGAGGCATTATATAAAATTGTTTATTTTAATATTTCATACGAGTAAGAGTTGTTTTCCTGTTATAGTGACTCATTAATTCTCATCTAGAAGTAGAGCGAGTAGTTTGGTGCGTTGCATATTCTCCGCCAATGCCAATTTTCCTTCATTCGCTTCCTCCTAAATTACCCGGAAACTTCCGGATCACAAACCTACACCAACGAGAGGAATTAAGGTTAAATCCTCCCACTTTAAAGGTAAACATTTGAGGCGAAGAGGGAATTGCCTTGGTCCAGGTGTTGTCGATCCTATAAACTCTCACCAGTAACCGAAAATTTTAACTGAGAAACGTGATCCAGATAAAATGGGATACCCCCCATTCGATCGTGTGTAAATTAGTTTTGGATCGAGAGCAGCTTCGAAACCCGATATATCCAGACTGCCAGTTGTCACGTGTTAGCAATTTACGTTTAAGTTCTTTTTATTGGCCAACTAAAGGATTTATACACTTGTTACACCTCTTACTGCTACAGATAATTTAGAAATAAGATGTAATTTAACTCGAAATGATAAAATTCCTCTTACAGAAGTGGATATATTTTTAAGTAGAAACGTATTTCTAAATCGACTATTCCACTTCTCTACACGGAAAGCCTTCTGCGAATAATTGAAAACAGAACCCTTTCGGGTGTTTTTTTTTATTCTTATTTTTTAATTTAAAATTAAAAACGGAGTTTTTTAATATTAAAAACAATTCTAAAATAAACTATTAGTCGCCTAAATTTATCGATCCGGTTCATTTTCCTGTGTTGAAGCAAGACAATTTTGTTTTTCCGATAAGAAGCTTACTAAAATATAAAATCGGTTTCGGAAGATTCGTGAATGATTAATGCGTGAACTCTCTATATCCAAAACAAGTAAACTCTCTTAACAGATTAAAATTTAAAGTATTTGCGTGTAATAGTTTTAAAACAAATTAGTTCTGTACCGTCGTCCCACGTAGTACGTCAATCGAATACGGCGTAAAGTAATTTTTAAGTGTTGCCAAATCGATCAAATTTAAACTGCAAAATAATTCAGTACAATCTTTATTTTTTTTTTCTTTTTAACAAACATCTTGGAAGTAATCCAATCCAAATAATTTTCCGATTTTTTTCCCGAGTTTCCGCTTAAATTTTTAAGCGAAATAACTAAAATAAAACAATTTTTTAAAGAGATCTTCTTCAATTATTTGTAAGGATAACGTTTAAAGTCCTTCATAAAAAGCTAGAAGACAACCTAAAGAATGCCACCGCCCTTAAGAAATCATTTCCTGTCACATATTGGCCTTATAATCCATTCTATAAAAGTGGAATAGTACGAGAAACAATCAAAATAAAAGCTTGCAGTGTTTTTTATTTTTTCTTCCCTCTCGGAAAGGGGGAGAGAGTCGAATCACGCCAACATTTGTGGAAAGAGGAAGAAAGTGGAAAAATCCCATCCGCATCCCGACTCCAAGTCGTCATCTCGTGATTCATAAGATGGCCTTTACGATATATTCCCATCAGCGGGGTTCTTTTACAGCCTCATACTCGTAACAAACCATACAGATAGCAACGAGGCTCTGCGTACTAAAAGAGCGCTATGGTAATTGATAGCGATGCGGGTTTCTTGGATAAGAAAGAAATTGTTAAGGATGTGGAAAGACCGTGAGTTAACCTCTTTGCAAAAAAAAAATCTAGTTACAGTGAGAGGAGGATGAAAAAACTGGTTCCATTTGATTTTCAAATTCCATACCCAAGGCGACTTTAGATTCAAAAGTGTATCGGAAAATCAGATTTTTGTTTCTTTTCCTGTAACCAGTTTCGTGTCTGTTTAGACTCGGCTAAGAAAATTTAATTTTACAAACGACGTAAACCTAATTTTATACTTTTTTGATACGAAGTTATTTTTATATTCGATTAATTGCGTAGGAGGAACGTTGTAATAATAATAATATATACACGATCCAGCAAACAGGATATACTGTGCTATAAATGAATCTTATGCCTTCGTTACACGCGTGACTAATATAACTAATACTACTACTGTAACAAGGGAAAATGCGTATTTATAATGCGCTATGTTTGATTTATAGGATTAAAAAGTCGGTACAAAGTATAAGTCGTTGCAGTTTTGCTTTTTCTATTAAGTAAGAGGAAATAATATCGGTTTAAAAATTGCGACATTTCAAAATTACTTTTGTAGAATGCAAGCAAAAGGGGAGAAATAAACAACTTGGCAGCGAAAGAAATTTTTTAGTTTGAAGAGGGGAGTCTCAGCTGCTGGCTCCAATTTCATTCGCTTTTAGACGTTAGTAGAATCTACTTTAGAGAAATTTGTAGACACTTCGCTATGCGGACGTTCAAAGTGCATTTGATAGTAAAATCTCCAAAGAATTGATATTAAAAAAACAAACATTTTTTATAGAGTCTGAGTAGACGTTATTTGTTATGTGCAAATATTGGATTATAATAGTTACCATTTAAAGAAGAGCAACACGATTTTTTTGGTAAATGTTCTCACTAACTGAAAATAAAAAACGAATATTCTTTCGTATATATATCTCAAAAAATGTATTCAATTATTTTTAATCAGTTATTTAGTTAAAACCGCGGCTTTCCTAGAACGTCAGACATTTATATGCAACAGAATTTTGAGGATCAATAAAGCTACCAATTCTACCGATTCCTTACAGAAGTACCACATAAAAAAAAAGACATTTTCCCGCAGGAAACATTTTTTAAGCCACTAGAAAGAAAGAAAAAGAAGAAAAAAGAGAATTTCTCGGAAGAACTAATGAAGCGGTTACTGTAGCTTTTCTTTATATTCTACTAACTGTAGCAAGGCTATTTGATACTTGCTAATAGGAGAAAACGATGGCTAGATGCTGTAGGCTAATGTTTGGGATATGTCACCAAGTTTAGTTTAAGTTCTCCCACGTATTCGATAAATATTAGAAATATTATTCCCTCGGGATCTAATTTCTCAGATGCACAATAATATAGATAAATAGAGAGTTATCGCCATGTTTATAAACTCCGAGGTAAAAGGTAAGAAGATATATTTCCCCATCGGCTGTCTGTTTATTACAAATATATTACGATGTTTTATTAATCTGCGTGACGAGTTTGAATGTAATATATTGCCTGTACGTGTATCTAGCGAAAGCGTTTTAAAAATCACGAGTAAACATTCATTTTACGGTTTTGGAAGCGGCTCCAACTGTTACATCTTTAAAATAATGAAGTAAGGCGCCGAAGATAATCCATGCTCGATTTGAAATATCAAGAGGTATTGGAACGGTTTAGTGGTCAGGACATTAAAATCTTTCTTGGTAAAGTCAGCTGTCACTCGAAGGCTGAGGAGAAGACAGATGTATAGAAAGGCAGCATTCACACTTCCTAGGAAGGATCAGTCGGGCCTGTGCCATTTGTCACTCTGTCTTTTGTCGTTACGATTAGGCCAGAAGATAGATGATCAGTAAATAGGATGGCGTCGGTGATATTTACATAAGCAAAGCACACAAGACCTCCAACAGTTTGTTCTTCTGGTTAGGGTCATTTAACAATCCAACATTTACATGGCTCGAGGGGGATAGAAGGAATTTCTCTAAGGTAAAATTTCCTTCCCCTCTTTAGTGATGCTTCATAAATGAAAACCCAAGTATATATATATATATATATTCAAATTAAAACATTCGCATATTTTATTCTTTACTTGACAAACGACGAGTCGGTGATAAATTCCTGGAGGATTTCAGCTACTGGGAATTTAATATTGCAGAATTTAAAAACAGTTTCTCCTTTATATAAATCAAAATGAAAAATCTGGTACGGGTAAATTATAAACATGGAGTCTTCTCAGTTATAAAGTGTTTTTAAAACAAGATGCGCCCTTTCATTCTCTCTCTTATTTGCAAATGGTGAGAAGCCATTAACGCCTGTTACAACCCATTTCGCACACCATTATCGAGAAATGTCACGAAGCGATCTTTCGTGTACAACAAGCCTAATTTTGTAGGTACAAGTCGAAATGACGTTGCACTGCATCACATTATACGAGTGTTGACGCGCGAACCAGTCACAAACAGAATCCACTTAAACACTCTCTCTGCGCTATAATTTGCAAATTTGGACGTGACTCTAATTGAATTTTTGCATATTTTTTTAATAAAAAGCAAAATGAATTTAAATCTGCTATTTAAATTCAAACAGTCGTAAAAAAATAGAATCGTCATAATAAATAGTTTTCTAACAATTATATAGGCCTAAATATATATAAAACTTCCTAGAAAATTTAATGAAATTTTAACATTTTTTAATAAGGATATAATCAAATTACTTATCGAAATAACAAATAAAATATTTAATTCTTACTATTTTTATAAATAAAATATTCGGAATTAATTATTTCTCCATTCGGGTTTGGGTAGATTTGATTGCATTCCGACCGAACCTAACACGAATGAATAAACAATTTTTACTAAATGAAACCTCTGTAATTTGAACCGTGATCGGATGAGATAGGAAATTTATCAATTTCAGTTGTTTATCCGGCTTCGTTTTACGAGATTCCATACTGGAATATAGAAAACGGTTGTGTGCGAATGCATTGATAAAAGCTTTACAGTTGGAAAGGAGAGATATTTTTTTATTTTTTATTTTCCGACTCTTATTTTGGAAAAAAAATCACATTCAATCATTGTGTTCACGAGACCGTTTGAAAATATCGCTTAGAATTCTCTTTTCCACTTCCACAAGTTTGATTTACGACCATCTCCGTTATTCTTTTCTCATTTTATACGAAACCAGTTACTAACTTATTTAAATATTTAACAAAACACGCCGCTTCCAAAAAAAAAATTTAATAGCTACGTATTAGGGTCGGTTATAATTAAACAAACGAACCTAATAAGGATGTTGTTTATTACAGGTTTTTAACGGATTTCTGTAAAAGTATAAATTTAAATTAGCCCAATTATATATTATCTCGATAAATTAAAAAAAAAAAAAAAGTTAATAACGAAATATCAGAGAGTCGATCGACCAGCAAGTTAATTGGCAGTTCAAGAAATACGACACAAAGTAATTATTATCCTTGAGATGTTAGCTAACCAGAACAATAAATTACAAGAGGAGGAAGGAGAGAGAAGTGGAGAAAAAAATGGCTGCAAATTAGGCAGTGAAAAGTAATGTGTTTGATAAGTGGACTTTGCTTGGGGCAATCGACTCTGTAAATAAATGATGGAAGCAAAACGAAGGTGGCTAATTGCGAGGGATGTGTTGTGAAATGAATGGCAAACAATCCAATATACTCGCTGGTATTAACGAAGCAAATTCTTGCAATATAAAACCGCGACTTTTGACACCTTGTTTTAAAAATGATCTCGAGGTAAAAAAGAAAGGTAGAAAAAAAAATTAATTACGACTTTTACATTTCTACTTATCTTTCAATTATTTATACAAATTTGCATTTATACAATTAAGTATTCAGACACTCGGCTTCTCTCGTACGTCTACCGAATAGATTAAAGGAGCGTAATTGGATTTACTGCACATACCATCAAATCACTTCTTCCTCCCCTGTACTCTTCCGGAGAACGTGCCGATCACGTGGTAGGCCGTGACGTCATGCTGTGTGGACGTAGCGAACGGAAATATCAGGCGACAGTCTGCACCCCGAGATGGTGAGGCGCGCAACGCTTCTTGACCCGCTATGACGGACACAGAAGAGATTGCCAAATTGGTAGATGGCACTTATAAGGTTGGTAGGAATTTTGACTATTTTTTAAAAATTTATAACTTTTCTCACTTCAATATTCACTTTTATGTATAATCGATGATATTTAATCATTGTTTAATTATCATAAAACATTTTTTTAAGTGGGTAATACCCTTCTCGGTATCTTTCAGAATATATTGGAGAAATTTAATCCATGTGCCAGACAACTTATCACAGCAGGGAAAGCATATCTGAAGGCACTACACGGTAAGAAATATTTTATTTATTTTTAAGTGGTTCCGCAAAAATTCCATAAAGATATATATATATAGAGGAGCTTTTGTTACTTTTCAGAGAAAGAATGTCCGAGTTTTATTCTCGTTTTTCTCAGTCGAAAAGTAAAAAAAAAAAAATATATTGCGAAAGTTTTAAGAAGGTAATCTACCTGATATCTAACATAGTTTTATCGCAAAAACTATGCGAAGAATGGCGATACGCTTCCCAGAAACAGTCAGAATGGCGACCTTTGTAGTAGCCACCTGTAGAACATAATTATAGTTCTACAAATTATTTTTAGTTCGGTTTTAATAGGCGAAACAACACGTACGTATTAATTTTCAATTTAACACGTTATATCAAAAGAATTCATCCAATTACATAAGAATAATATATAGTGTTTTTTCTTACGCGGATCTTATTAGTGCGCTTCTAATGTTTCGCTAAAAATAATAATAAAACAAAGAGATTTATGAAAGTTTTGCGGGAAAAAAGCTATTTTAAAAACATGTTAGGAATTATTGCTCTTTTTTTAATCTTGTTAAATATTTATAGGCAGTGCAACTTCAACTCTTTCTCTTGCTGGTACACGGGGCCTGCATCGGAATGGGCTGTTTGTTCTCTTTTAGTTGGCTCCACGCATGTAGAATTAGTACTCCTATCTTGCTTGTTGGAAGTAATTCTCTTAAAAGGAATCATAAAACCTGATCTTATCACAAATTAACTACAACGTATTAAAGATATCAGAAATTCCCGAGTTTCTCGACTACGAATTACTTCCAACATATATGCACACTTATCAGGCAAAACGATGGTTAATAAATATTTATTAAACTGTTTTTACTTTAATATTCAGGTGCCGTATCAGCTTCCAAAGTGTATATAGAAGCCATCCACAAGTTAGCCCGTCACGCCCACCAAGGAACTTGGGGAGGATGCACAGATATTGGTGAGTAACATAGAGTTTTGTGTCTGTGGACGTGCCCTTTACGCTTCGTCGATTTGGATCCTGTGACAGCTGTCTTTTCGAAAACGGGAAAGAAAGAAAGAAGAAGAAGAAAAAAAATATCAGATAGGCCTGCAATTTAACACTCTTCCTTTTCCTTCAGACAGCTGCTCTCGCTGCAATTACTAGCTCGACAATGGCAGGACCGACCTTAAAGGACCTCTACGCGCTACAGATTTTTTTTTTTTTCGATTTTATCCGTTAAAAGCATCCCTGTAGGACTAAATGGAAATCGTGCCATGTAGTAAAATACACCATGAGATATAAAATCCGAAGAATTTACCGATAAAAATACACAGTACTCGTTTAATCTCTTTTATGCTTTCCCGATTCTTTTCTCTCCTTTTCAATGAACACGACTGACTAAAGATTGAATTATCTAAATTCATTCTTCTCGAACCCATTAAGATTGTAGAGATGCCTCACTCTCTCTCGCTGATTTTATTCTCTTTAACTCTAGGAACTGCCCTGATGCAATTGTTGGACGTTCAGAAGGAGATCCAGGCGCAGCAAATGAACATCGTAAGTATGGCATATGCACTTTTCTGCTTTTCTAATTAGGAAATGGACGAAAGCGTAAACCGTCAAGAGGCGGGAGACGTAATCAAAATAAATGAGGCAAATGTCCATTTTTTCGCATACGAAACCGCACATGACTATCGATGATTTTAACCTTAACTCTTTATATTTGGCAGTTGAAGGCTTTCTACGTCGACTTGTTGGTACCGTTGGAGACTAATCTAGAGAAAGATGCCAAAATCGTTGCTGTGAGTCCGCAAATTATCTCTATTTTTATAACGTCAAAGGTCGTATGTGTTCTCTTCCAGTAACGTTTCACTTATTTATTTTTTTTCCAGACAGAGCATAAAAAATTCCTCCAGCAACACAAATCATTCCAAGATGGCTACTTAAAGGCAGTTTCCACCGTTAAGAAACAAAGGAAGAAGAATAGAAGCAGTAGATCTTCTAACATAGACAAAGAAATCAAAGTATGTATTTTAAAAGAATAAAATTAAAACGAGTTATGACTTTGCCTAAATTGCTTAAAAATTCATCAGCAAATGCAGATAATGGAGGAAGAAAAGATGAAGTTGGATCACTTCTGCGTGGGAAGTTTGAAGCAGGTCAGTCTTTAGAAATGTTTACACAGCAGAAAACTTTAATTTTTACGAGAGAATGAGAAGTGTGAATGTATATATTTTCCAGGCCATTACTCAAGAAAGACGGAGATACGGTTTCGTACTAGAACGACAATGTTCCTTGACTAAACACAGACTAGTATATCACAGTAAGGTAAGGATGGTAACATTATAAAAGTAACGATTAAATTATTGTTGCGAACACAAATGGCAGTCTTGGTGAGAAGATAACGTCATTTAACATCGGCGATATAATTTTTAATTTCTCGAATCTCTAGAATAAATCAGGGAAACTTATCTCACTTCTCAAATATTTCTACATCTCTGAACCCTTTGTAAATATTTAATTAAGATAGCGATAAAAAGAAGTTTTTCTGAAAAATGTTTATGACTAGTAAATTACTAAGTAAAGGCAACTGAAAGAGTTAGTTCTTTGTAAATATAATTTAATGCTGTTTGCACGATGAAGAATTAAACTAAAAGGAGAGGCAATAAATATTGAATCAAATTATGGTAACCGAAAATTTAATTTGGCATTTATCCGCTCTAAAGAATTATCTTTTATGTTCTGCATCTCTTCTCTCCAGAGATGAAGTTTAGCACTTGATTAATAGATTCCATTTGATAATATAATAACCCATTTAACGTATCTATCGATTCTTTTTAATATCTTTTATCTCTTGTTGTGAAAACTTTTCTCCAAAATTTCCTTTCGCTAATTCCCACGCGAATAAATGAAGATAAAATTTTTCTTTTCTCCAAACATAAACACAGAACTCTTAAGATATATTATCATTATAATAATATTGTATCGGAAAGTTATGAATTTTAACACATTTCTCTGTGTTTATAGCTCAATTTTCTCTCTCTCTCTCTCTCTGCTATCTTTATATCTGACACTCTTTATATACTTAACGAGATAAACCCATCGGAAAAAAGTAATCGATAGTTGATCGAATGGTTTAAACGAGGAATTTTATTTACAATAGGCGATGCTTCGGGCGTTATTTCCTTTATTATCAATCCAATAATGCCTAAAAACTCTTCGTGGCCCCGGGCCATCGTCTGAAAAAAAAAAGAAAACGGTAAAAATGGAGAAGTCCATATAGAAAATCCATTAATGCGATTGACTTTCGGATAAGTCACTTATTCGCTTTGGTAAATCCGGAAATATTTTCGATTGTTCTATAAACGTTAACAGAATTTCGTTAACAAAATTATATAATTATGCCGCCTTTAATGGCCCAGCTTAGTGAGTTAAAACATTAGATTAATATGCAATTTTGTATCTATATATTCAAATTTTTGCATCTACATATGATTTTGCAATCCATATATGCAGATTTCGTAGCTGTATATGTAGCATTCTTATCCATATATGTAGATTTCGTAGCTATATATGCAGGTTTCGTATCCATATTATAATGTCGATTTTGTGTCTATATATGTAGATTTTGTATCCATATATGCGATTTTGTATATATAGCATATAAATATGTTTATACACTATTCTTATTTAGAATAACAAAGTTAACGTTGATTGTTTAATTTATTCTTTCGCATAAAAGTTAATCCTTATCATCAAATAAATTAAACGAATTAGTCAGTCTGTTTGCTCTTCTTTAATTTGTTAAAATTAATCTACCACACCCTCCAGTCTTCAACAAAACTCGAGTTGATTATATTAATGACTGTACCACGTCCATCGTTGTACGCTAATTAGTTGTTCTATGTATTTATCTCTTAACTTATCCACAGTTTACCTTATCATCTTTGTCCATTATATTCCCTTTAAATTTAATAAAATTTGTGTGTATATCTATTTTTTCTTTTCTTTTCTTGCTCTTCTTTCCTTCGTCGAAAATCGATTGACAGACAGACGTGGACAAAACGAATCCATATTATCTATTTTCATCATAAAATGGGTCCAAAACGATTCCGATATCTAAGAATCGATCTTCGAAGTTTGCTGCTTTTTTTTCTTCCTATGCGTACAATTTTTGCTTGTCAGTGACTACAAATATTTTATTGTGATTTTTTTGTTATTATTTTAGGGGCAGGCACTGTTGCAACATCACTTGGAAGAATGGAACGAAGTTGCAGCTGCGAGAGAACTTCTACCAGAAACAATGGAGAAATTATTTCCGTCCAGCGATATCAGAATAAGTAGCGAATATGCTTCTTCCAACATCTTACTCGATGTTGGAGCTAATGAACCGATGAGCATCTCTAGTTACGCTCAAGGAGGATTGAGAAAAACCAGAAGTATCGATGCCAGTTGTGGAGATTTGTGCGACGTTCAGGAATTAAATTATCAACGTCCCCTTTCCCGAGCAAAATCCGATTTTAATTTGGCATCTTCCAGCGCTAGTTTGGTCTCTAGCGAATATGGTTAGTTGCTCGGTTCTTGATCGGTTTAAACACGTTTCTTCTGAGAATTTCATCTCGTTTTTTTTCCTTCTTCTTCGCAGTGATGCCGCTTCGTCCGAAAAGCATGGTGGAAAGTGCTAAATATGAAATTCGCCAGGTTAAAGCTCTCTACTCTTATTTATCCAGCGGAGAACATCAGTTGAGTTTCCACGAAGGAGACGTCATAGCTTTAATAGGAGAAAGAAATAAGGGTTGGCAGTACGGAGAAAACTTGAGAAATCATAGGTACAGTAAATTGAACACGTTTAGCGATGTTAAGGTGTTCTTAAAGGTTGCTTTATGAGAAAAGACGTGATAAACACGCATCGTAAGATCGTTAGATCGTCAGGCAGATCTTTTTCTCACATTAAACTCTTTATATTCTCAGATGCGGATGGTTCCCAATAGCCTATACTGAGCCTATAACGTCCAATGGGAGACATCCAGAAGGAGAAAGACATATCGGGTACGTATGATGGTAATACCACGTTATCGCCTAGTGTAATGCTATCCATAACTGACCGTATTTCTTTTCCTTAGTTCACGCCATCCTGGACTCGCCAGTCCCGACCTCCCGACCTCGCTGACCTTTAGCGATTTCACCACGGTTACCCATCATACCATTCCTATCCAACTAACTAGAGGAGAACACACACCTATAATTGCGCCCACATTATTGACCTTTAGCGATCCTCCTGCAGTAGAAACTGCTAAGGTAAACAGAAAAAAACTTTAAATTCTAAAGAATGGAGTGGGAATTTATAAAATTACGTTTTATTTATTTTTTGCAGATACGTCCGCCCGTTGTTCCGTCCTTTCTCCAACCTCCCCCACCCCCGTCCATATCGTCCCATCCCTCCTCCTCCTCCGCTTCCACTACAGAAGGACATCCAGTGAGTCCTCCACGTCCTCCTAGACGATCTCTAACATCACCTTTACCTCTTCCTCATCCCGGTTCTACCAGTCTACACAGTAGCAATGATAGTGGCTTCTGTAACGATTCCAGTCCTCATCCAGCCAATCCTACAGAAGGAGAAGTTGACAGGCAAGGGTACAGAACGTTTCTATTCCGAATTTGTAACGTATACAAAAAATTTTTTTTAATGAGTTATAAAGAGGATTTCTGTATTGCAGAGAAAACATCTTCGCCGGCGTCAAACTTCGCAAAGTCCTGACTAATGATAGATCCGCACCGATGCTGTCTTGATCCTTCTTCAGGTGTACAGTATATCTTAGTAAATATTTTGCTCTGTATGATAAAGAAAGAAGAGAGAAAATGTCTAGAAGCTTAATAAAATTTCGACAGAAAAAAAAAAAGTCCAGTATTTTTGGGGGGTTTTAAAGAGACTATTTTCCTTCTAGTAGGATTGATGATCAGTCCATCACTTGTTATTTTAGTGGCGATAAATAGTCTTGAATGATCTATAGATAACACCTGCAGGACAAAAAGAGAGGAATGATTATTGGAAACCGATGTCACATCAACTGGGCCAGATGTCTAACATTATTAGAACGGACATAAGTGAACATCGGTAGAAACACAATTCCCAGAATGCAGGGGAAAAAACCCCACCGAAATTCAACTAAACATACACTATCACCGTTACGACTTTTTATTTTCTCGTATTTCTAGCCCAACTGTATCCATAGAAAATGAAACTTTTCACCTGAAAATCATTTAAACGATACAACTTTCTGTTGCTAGTAAAATATTAAACTCGGTTGGTTTATTTGATTTCATTCAAGTAAAAATGATTAAATAAAGGATTTCCGATACTAAAATCCCATAAACTGACCGTTTTAATGGCTTTTTCCAATCGTTACGAAAGAAAATCCTCTTTTGGAACTAGGTGTAAAAGCCACACCCGTCGAAGAAAAACAAACTTTGAAACTTTTTTCTTGAGAGAAAGGAATTCCCAGCTGCGTCACCGGTGTTCAACACGACGCCACAAGAGATGAAGCAGAGGAAGGAAAAAAAAACAACAAAGCTTCTTCCGACCTTCATTGATCTAAGTAAGACTTTACCATCCAAGTAAATGTGTTTCTCTTGTATTCTGTCTACCACCTGTCACACACACTCTAGTCTGGTTGGGGACGTCACCCCGACCTGCTAGAAAGCAAAGAAAGAAACAGGAGCACAAAAAAAAAATACAGTAGACGATTTCCGCTTTGAGCTTTATTGGTAAAGAGTTTTCAAACCGCACAACCATTCGATTCAGTTACCACTCCGCTATTATCCAATTGAAAAGAAAAATTAAATGTGGTCTTCAGACTTATGAAAGTTTAAAAAAAAAATATTTTTTTTTGGACCGACAGATGTTGTACTTATGCTGGACGATCGTGTCGTAAAACAGTTCTTCCGAAAACTTCATTTAAACGGATCATTCGATCCGAGACATCAACCAACATTGGGTTTAACAGATTCCATTAAATGCTTGGTTGGTTGATGTGCACGTAGGGACATGTTTGGTAATGGGCAGAAGTCTTCTTCTTTACATTCTTCAAGATATTTTTAGTCGTGTCGTAACCAAATTACGATCCCTCTGCTACGTAGCATCGGTTTTATAACTCTGTATCACGAATAAATGAATATGTTTGAAGAGTTTTTATTAACGTTTGATGTTTCTCTTCCGTCCGGCGACATGATGAGTCGACGGAAGCTTGATTATCTTTCGCATAAGAGGACATAAACCTTCCATAATGGATTTCTCCTCCGTTTAAAATTATAAAAATGTCGTTAATCTTACGTCAACCTTCTTTTTTTTTTTTCAATTTTCGACTCTCTCGAATTTTGAGAATAAATGAAACTTTATACAAAAATTGTGCGCGACGTGATATATTTTCTTCCGTTCGAGTCGTAGAAAAATACTTAAATTTTGCGACATTCGATAGTTTCTCGGACGTTTTAAACCCCCTAATTGGATTTATACAAGTCGAGATTTCTCCTAAACTTATCCTAATTGGATCATCATTTAGATTTATCAGGGAACTTCTTAATAATTGGGACTAAAGTATCTTCTTACGCGTAATTGGATCACTTGTAACTTTTTTTTATAGATCTAGGAAGAGTCTATCTTTAGACTGACTGGACTGAAAGCAACGTTTGTATGTCCTATATTTATATTTTGAAAATTCTTACAGTATAAAAATAGAATAAATCATTTGATTAATATTAATCTTATAGCCATTGCCAGTGAATGAATGGTTAACGTTATCCTGCATCTCGAGCAAACATATGGTTTTGATTATTGTTGATGGGCTAACTCACGCAGAGATGCAGTCATAATGTGCGCAAAATAATTAATAAGATAATTATAATCAATCATCGTAAACAATTTTTGATTCCTTTCATTCAAAAATTGAATTAAATGATCATGAATTTGATTTATTGTACAGTCCGTCCGTTTGTTAGCACGATGTCGCGTGTAAAATATCACTTGATTTGAATGAAATTCGCAATTTAATAAAAATGATCAAAATATGTTAATTATTATTGACGTAATAATAATACAAATTTTTCAGTTTGTTCATCATTTATCTTGTGAACCGATCATCGTAATATACAGATTTTAGGGTATCGTTCTTTATTATATATCCAAAAAAAATGTTTTTATTAATTTTGAAGATCTTATATTGCCTCGTTACAAAATGGCGGCGATTCGATGCATAAAATCGCTTATATATATAAAATTATTTGTCGCATGTGAATGATATTACACTCGATTGAAAGAATTTTGAATATATTTAATATCGATAGTCATGTTTGGTTACCTTTTTCCATCTTCCTGTGTGTTAGTTGTTCGCAAATATCTCAAGAATAAAACGGCGAACAGCATGGAAATCATACACGATCATTTATCTTCTATCCTAATTAAAAATATTTTAATTTTGAAATCTTCACGTGGTTTCATTACAAAATGGCGGCCGTTATAACTATTTAAAATTGTGTGAAATGTAAAAACATAACAGCACTAATGACAAACTTTTGTAAGAAAAGTTTATGCCATAAATCATTACGTTAAAGATGGTGATGGTGATGTTGAAGATGGTGAATTTGGCTTAGCAAAGTGTTTCGATTAAGCTAGCTTTTCATCATAGGTGAGGCCGGGTACACGTATATTGTAGTCCCAAAGCTATAATATTTAAGAGGCCCTCAATTTTCATTTAATATATCTTCTATTGAAACATGAGGTCTCTTACAATGTGAAACCTTAAATTATCAGATATAACTTGTGTAATTTAAGCCTAAATCCAGCCTTGATCATAAGAGCTGTTTATGCACTTTCCAAGAAACAAAAGATTCACAACTACTCTGAAGAGAAGATTATGAAATCATTTGCACATAAAAATTATATTCCTTTGATTTTTTTTTTAAAATATCACATGATCGTAACTAACCAACAGCAAAAACCTTACCTGCAATTTTAAATTTACGCGATTAATTCGATTGTATTAATGGCTAATTATGATTTTTATTCATTTACGCACGTAAATTATTTTTTATTTTGTAAACAAGCAGGTTGAGATCACTCAGATTTCTGGAGGAGTACTCGAGAAGTTTAATTTGTTACTTCTTAAACTACTCTTTGGGTTGACATTGAAGAATGGCAGAGTGTATTATCCTGTTGGCAAATCCACTTTCTTCTCGACACTGCTTCATTGTGTTTGTCTATTGAAAAAAATCTTTTGGATGCTTTCTTACACCAACCAATAATATCGGGTTCCATTTTGACTATTTAAATTAAATTTATTTTTATATGAAAAAATATAGAACTCTACCATGTTTTCACCCTTTTCATAATAGTTTTGGTCCAGTTTAATCTGTAATGTTCGTGTCTACTTTTATTGTTAAATATTTCAATTAAACAGGCAAAAATTTGATTTTGCTTTTATTAAGCAGACATTCCTTCTACAGCCATTAACTATCATCACGTTATTTATTGTCATTTTTTTATCCTATTCATCATCTTGCTTAGCTATCCTTTATATAAAATTCTTACATATATAACTTTGCTAGTGAACAAAACATCACAAAATATTCAAATTTTAACATAAAATCCAAGAAATATGATTATTAATTTTGAAGATCCCAGGTATTCATTTTACAATATGGCGGCCTTTCGTAATCATAACAACGATCGTACAGAAGATTAGAACATCAATATTTCTGAATCTTTTTGTTGCACGTTAATATTACAATAGTAATCTGAAAGGCTTTCAAGTATATTTTATAACAACAGATATAATTATTCATTCATTTTGTTTGTTTGTTTGTCAGACCTTCCGAAAATATCTGAAGAACAGAACATTGTAAGGCATTTAAATTTACAGAATATTTCTTTTTTATCTAAGCGTGGTCATCTGAAAACTAGCTGGGCCCCTAGGAAAAAGAAAATATGTGATCCTCTCTTTAAAATTATTTTAAGGAGTATAAAAAATAAAAAATTTTTGATCAGAAGTAATTTTCTTTCTGATCAAAAATATATGGTGATGAAAATGGACATGCAAAATTGCAGTCTCATAATATTTGCTTTTTTTCCCAAAGGCAAAAATGGCTATTTTGAAGCCTCATCAAAGGCAAAAATATCGTTACAAAACGGCGACTGTTAAAAATATTCAAAATTCTATATTTTGAAAGCTTTTTTTTTGTGTGCTAAAAATATTTACAGCATAACATATCATAAATGCTTTACGTATGTTTATTATTAATATTCAAATTGACCAAATTCATCCAGAAACTCAATTAATGCTTAATTTTAATAACGTTTATAAAATCGATCATTTAATTGCGTTCCTCTCATTTTATCAACTCGCAATATTTGCGTCACCTTCAGCCATAATAACAAGCGTTATTAAAACCAAAAAATAATAAAATTTTAATACAGAATTACCATTTAAACTCGCTACTTTAATTCAAATTTTCCTAGCTCTAAATCGAGTTTCACCTCATGAATTATTTGTGCAAAGATTTTTGATTGATCGATCAAGCAACTACCGTACGATATTATGCAAGTGACGAATAGGTAGAACTAAATCGCGTGTTTTAATAATTACCAATTAATTCTAAATCAATTAAAGTGCCTATTAAATCATAGGGAGTAATATCTGTCAAACGAGATAGATATATATAAATCACATCTTCCCAGCTAGAATCCCGCTAGCTTAGATTTAACGGATAAATTACGTCATTTCTGTTATTTATCCAGGAAATTATTTGTTGCCAGAGATGACGTAATAGACAAAACAATTTGTTCGTGAAATAATAGAAATGACAACAAGAATCTGTCATAACTTCAGGCAATTTTTGTCATCATCTATTGATTTTTATTTTATTTTATTTTTTACTTTTCTAACTTATATTGAATCAATCTCAAATACATTATACGGTGTACAGGATCTACGTAATTAAAAGTTTGTTTTTATGCTTTTTAAAACATCACGAAAATAGCTCTCCTACACGCATTTTTTTTTCGTGACTTTATTTAATTTGCATAAATAACTTTCAAGACTATTCGTTTATTTGAATATCTTTCAGCCTGTTTGCATATTCAACACCAGATTTAAATTTCTTTTGATAATATCTGGAAAATGGATTACCGTACTTTTATCTATTTAAATATATATAAACTCACACAGGTCTTTGCTATTCACTTGTTTCATTTATTAGAATACAGAGTATAAAGAACAATACAAAATTCGTGTATTACGCTTATTTGAATACAAAACTTGTCAGTTTCATTTGTGTTTTAAATTCATTTGTTTCCATTGTCGAATATACGAGCTCTTTAAAATTTACGTGTTCTGAACACAGAACTAAACAGTTTCATCAATTTTATTGTCAAATACACAACACAAATTTCAAAATTCACTTGTTCGAACAAAGGTCTAAATAGCTAGAATTATTTTCCTTGATTAGAAAGCTCGTGAAAGACAATACTATGCAAGTCTATTGTTTGTAACACAATTCGAAACACTATAAACAATTCTTAACTAACGAAATTTTATAAAATAATAATACAGTATACGCGAAAATTATTTAATGGTCAAATAATTTTTGAGACAATTCTTTGTTTAAACTGCACGTTTACGTAATTTTTCCATTAAATTAACAAAAAGCTCTTTAAAAAAAGATAATGTTTGCATGGATGTGAAAGCAGTTTTAATAGATTTATGCATGGAATGAGAAACTAAAAAAAAAAAATAAAATAAAAAATAACACACGTAAATTGTCCGTAAACGTAAAAATCGGTGCTAAAAGAGAACTTCTGCAGTGGATAATTATAAATTACGCATATAAAAAAGTAACTTTATAGTAATAGGAATTAATGCTATTCAGTCTTTTAATGCTTTCTATCGGAGCTTGAAATGTGTTCGCTATTCTCAGTCAGTGTAAACACTTTCAAGCTCTGATGATCAAAGGTGACGTTCATATTGTCCCTTATTTCCTGTTGTAGTCTCCTATTGCACCATTAGTTTTATTTTAACTTTAGTTTCACTCAATTTACGACGAATGAAATTTTGTTTAAAAAAAATAATAATAATAATAAAATAACACATTTAAATTGTCCGTAAACGTAAAAATCGGTGCTAAAAGAGAACTTCTGCAGTGGATAATTATACAATTTTAAATGCGATTTTATTACATCAGAACAGATTAAAAATTTTTGATGAAGTCCTATTTCGTTTACGTTCATCATGCCTCCAGGATAGTAACGGTAATTAAGTTTGTCATCTTTCAGATTGGATGCATCATCACTCCGGATGATAGAAACTTACTGCCATCTATCGAATGGAATCGCAATTTATTTTTCCTTTATAAAAATAAATTTTCCAAGAAAATGAGAAAGAAAAGAAAGCAGGAAAATATTTTATCGCTATGTATATCTCCAGGTGATGCTCTAAATGATAAAATATTTTATGCGATTTTTTTGTTTATTTATTAATTTATTTTTTAAATTATAATGTTGGAAACATGTTTACTGAATACAGTTTTTTTATTGAAGACTGCTCAGTTTAAAATAAAAAAAAAAATATTGGATCTGTTAAATGTTTGAAAATAAACAGCAATTTAAAAAAATAAATAGAATTTTCGTTATATTTTTATTTAAAATATTTTCTTTTAAAACAACACCCACGACAAATATTGTAAAAATAAAATTTCAAGGAATTCCTTACAAGTTGCTGACACGTTGAAATTTTTGCAATTCCATCTTTTTCTGTTCTAGTTTCTTCTCCAGTTCTTCGATCTCTTGGCACAAGATGTTAATCTGTTGCATCGCAAAGCTGTTTCCTCTACTCTTTTTACGTTTCCTAGCGATGTGTTTATGCTCATCGTCAGAAACATCGCTCAGAATGATCATTTCAGTTTCTTTTAATTTATGAACGTCGATACTGGCTCGATGACGGAATAACATTTTCTCTTGATCTCTCTTTTCTTTTAATTTTTGTTCTATTGTGATCGGTTCGATACCGAGATCGCTAGCCGACGTAAACGATTTAACAGATCTTACCAATGAAAACTTTCTTTGGTTTACAGTCAAGTCTTCTTCGGATTTGCAATCCGAATGAATCTTTCCGCAGTCTCTTAAGGAGCCGAAGATCCTTACATGACTGACTTCATCTAAATCAACGTAATCTTCTTCTGAACTAATAGTGAGAGGTGATCCATCAGGTCTGTCCCACTCTTCTAACAATATCGAACTGCTCTCAGATTCAGTTTCAAATGAAAAAGAACCTTCATCACTATCGTAAGAAAAAGTATCAATAATATCTGGTAGTTCGACGATTTTCATGTTATCGTTGGTTTTCTCTGCATCTTTAACAATTTCTGTTTGCCTTTCCGACTTAGATCTGCTTTGGGTTTTATTGATCGCATCTATCTGCTTCATTAGTTTCTTAAAACAGTTGCGATCGACTATTTTCTCCTCTTTATCTGAATAGCACCAAGTGATATTTTCGTGCATCTTATCACATTTTGGACATTTTGTCATGCAGATTACTGAAACTTTTTCCGATTTATTCGGACTGCAATCAAAATAAAATCGATTGTTATCCAAGATAAATTTCCCGATATAGTTTGTTGAAATGGGCTCGTTTCCCTTTTTCTGTTCATTCATACCATTCATTTTCCCCTATATTTCAGTTTTAATTATTTTCTTGAAGTAAAATTTTCACGACTCATTCAAATCAAAAAATATCCAAGAATAACCTTAAAAATGACTTTAAAATAAAACAGCATTATTGCTAAACAATATTATAAACATAAAACAAACACTATATTTTTTAAAAGTATAAATAATACTGTAATTATTCTTATAAATATTAATTTACGAAAGAAACAGTTATGTTATCTATGTATAAGTTGTTGCCACTAACTTATTAATTATTTAGTAAATTTTTATGAAATTCCGTACTGATGTTATGTCAACAAAGATAATGAATATCAGCAATGTGTTCGCTCTATGGAATGCAACCTTTATCTTGCATTTTTATGTGATAACATTTTTTAAACAAGAAAAACCTTTGATTGCAACTAAAATATTTATTTTACTACATAACACTGTGACAATGACATAATTCAGTTTCCACGTAGCATATATGGAAATTGAATTATGTGTGAATGATTTATTTATGTGTACTACATAAATAAATCATTTTTCATCACTGTATAATATTAATCGTCCATGTTAATGCAATACATTGTTCTAATGTTATTTTTCTTTGGGTATATTTGGTTATTAGTAAATTATGTTTAAAAATAATGATCATTTTACGAGAAAATAATTTATGATTGCTATGAATAAAATGAGGAATTTTTGGTTAATTCAAACGCCATATACTCATGGGAAGTGGTGGAGTTAAGAAAGAAGGCCCGGCTGGCAAAAAATAAATAAGGCCCCAGCAAATTATTTCCAGAGATGGAAGGTCTAAGAGAGAAAATTTATTACATAAAGGAAAACAAATGTTAAAATTTCGCAACAGTTTGAAAATTTAAAATATGCAGTTCAATATTTCATAAAAAAAGAATTATTTTGGTTTCCACGAAGGAAATTGGCCCATCCAAATAGAGAATTTTAAAGCTTTACACGTAAAAATAATAAATATTTTGTTTCGTAAATCTTATTGAATGCTTGTTTGTGTCGGCAATCTCCTAAATAGTAAAAGATATAACAGCCATACTTGGAAAACTTTCTGATGTTCCGAATTAAATAATTGGGTTATTCGGTGATTTTTTAGAACAGGATTTCTAAAAAATCGAATACAGTAATTTAACCAATAGACAAAATTTAATAAGTTAGCCAATATATGGCGCTACATGTCAAAATACTTCAGCCTGGAAAGTTAGCTTTCTGTTAACATAGCTTAAATAACCTCTTCTTAATAATTTGTAAAAACTTGTAATTCATTTTTCCACATTAATCTGTAGTTTTCAAAATATTAAAATATAGATTTCCAGTTGATCGAATGGTCGCGGTGGAAGCGCATTGTGCTTTCATCCTGGAGGATCCGAATTCAGTTCCAGGATCTCATACTTCCAGATTTTTTCAGGAGGGTTCCGGGCCCGGCCCATTGAACTCCATCCTCCACCTGATGGCTGAACCACTAAAGGTATGGGTTATCCGTGATGAGAACTGGAATACCCCGTCGCTCAATACTGATAGGGTGGAAAGAGGCGTAAAAGCGAAATAAGATTTTTTATAGATTGTCCACTCCCGCAAACAGTCAGCCGAATTGAGGAGGACGGAGATTGACGGGCCAAGCCGGATCCCATGATAAATATTTTCAATAAGTGGATTCGAGAATCGAACCTGAGTCCTCCAAAGTGGAAAACCGAAGCGTTTCCATGCGTCCAATCCAGCTGACTATATTAGGAATTAAATGGCAGGCATTTCCATGCCCTCCACATCATTGTGGGTTCACCGGTCAGGTGAAGGATGGGCCTTCAACGAGATGGAACCGGATTGCTCCTGAAACTGGAACTGTAGAAACTAGGAACTGAACTCGGCTCTTGGTAGAAGTACATCAGCATCTGGCAGACAGACTCTCTGGTTCATTGAACTCCAACCCAGTCGGCCTGATTGTTTGCGTGGAAATACTTCGGCTTTCCACTCTGAAGGACCTGGGTTCGATTCTCAGGTCCCATTCTTTAGAAAAATATTCATGATGTCCGGGCCCGGTCGTCCTTCTCCTTCCACAATCCAGCTTATCAACGGCGGTGGTGGACTGCTTGTGACAGATCTTGTTTCGCCACCTGATATTCTACCTAAATGGAAAATGATGTCATCTATCAATAAAATAATAAACCCGACCCATCAGAATATGAGTTGCGCGTGGTGGGAATTGGAATGTTTTGCCTCAAATAATCTCCGATTGGAAATACACCTGTTTATAAAGAAACAAATATGATAGAGCGGCCGGATGGCTGAGTGGTAACGCGTTGGCGTGCCACGCAGAAAGACCCGGGTCTGGTCCCGGTTTTTTTCGGGGTGCTGGAGCCGGCCCGGTGATCCCCGTCCTTTACCATCCGGCTCCCTTCCAGCGTGGAAAGGGAGCGTAAAATATGCAAAATATATAAAATAGTAGTAGGCCTGATGGGAGCGGGAAGGTATGTTACACTTCTATCCTAAAAATCCAGGTGCAATTTCCGGAAGATTTAAAGAGAAGTGAATGCTGGCTCAAGCTGGAAGCGCGTTGTGCTTTTACCTGTAGATGTGGGTTTAATTTCCGGATCCCAAATCTCTAAATTTTTCAGGAACGATCCGATTCCAGCTCGTTGAACTTCATCTTCTGACAACTAACCTGCCAAGGTTGTTATAGAACGTCATTTAATAATCATCACTGATTGGAAAGTGGCGTCCTCTATTGACAAAAAAATAGAACCGACAGCAAATGGCTTGACTATCGATGGATAATTACAAAAAATTAGCAGTCTCATTTGACTTGTGAGTCTCCTGCACGAAACCACTGAAATGACTAAACATTGCTTTTGTGTTTAAAATTTTAATGAGCAATTTTATTAAAATAGAATGTGATCATTTCTAATATCTATACATATTATAAATCTGAAATGCCTGAGCGCACGTGTACATTTATAACACGATGATTATTATTAAATTTTTTATTTGCCAATTATTCGTAACTAAAATTTTTAATTTACAATATTCATATAGGTGATTTAAATTTTCATATTTGATCGGGTTTCTAATAACTAATACCAGAAGAAATATTCTTTACGTTGGCTTGTCTGCAAACAAGTAAATATTCACATATGAGAACACATTTCTTCCAGGCAACTAATTCCACAAAAATCTGAGTCAAAAATAGCTGTTTTTAATGAATTTCTACCAAACTTAAAATAAAAAGTACAGATTTCTCATAGATAAAAATAATATCTTAGACAAATTAAACAAATATATAAATATTTTTCGTTTATAAATGTTATCTGAATTTCAAATGATTTCTGATTTGATTTTTTAAAAAGTCAGTTCAAATATGATATATGACTAAATTAATAAAAAATTATTTAATTCCATATAAAAAGAATTAATAAGATTAATTAATGATAATGTGAATTAGACTGTCTGAAATAGAATAACTGATGTTAACCATCACCAATAACTTTGAACACAAATTTATTAATTCTTGTTCAAAGTTATTGGTGTTAGATGACATCAGTTATTCTATTTCAGGAATTCTAGTTCACATTATTAATTAATTAATTTTATTTAAAATATTTAAATGGAAATTATTACCGTAATTGTTAATTCATTACAAAACACATCAAAAAGGAATTGAAAACTACTATATAAACAAAATATGTTGCAGCAAAACAAGAGGTTTCTATAGTTTTGACTGATGTTACGAGTTAATATCTCTTCCTGAAAGACTCGCACAGTAAATTTCAGTACTCATAAATGACATAATTATTAATAACATCATGTCCTTGTTATGAACTGTCCGCGGTTGTCCCACTTTAGTAGAATAGTTGTTTCAAAATTGCTTCAATTGGTATAAACTTCAGAAGAAACGATGAGATTTATTTGACAATACCACATATAAATAAATTATAAGTTAAAATATTAAGAAATTCGAAGTCTTCTTGTATCAGAATTGGGCCGTTTGCCAAAAACAATGATATATATATATATAATATAAGTTTTCAACTTACAAATATTAATGTTACGAACAGTAGTTGCCGATTAATAAAGTTAAATCGATGTTTTAATGTTTTACTTTTACGTTTTAATTATAGCGAAGTAATTAGCAATAACAGATTAATCAAAAAGACTTAAAATACTTTACGTAGAAGTAGGACAAACTGAAATGGCAAATATATCGTTAATCAACTCAACTGACAGTGCAACTCGAGTACTTCCGATAGGTATCCTCTCCGAGAATGCTTAGAGTGTAATATCAGAATATGGTGTAATTAGTCACAAGTCAGGTTCTCATTAGTATAGCAGTGCAATGGCCGTAAAAGTCTAGAGTCTAGACAATATTAGTAACCAATATAAAGCCGAATTTCTATTATTATTCGGAGTTTCTTCGCTAAATGACTGATATATTTTGATCCGTATACCGTATTTTTGTTTTTATTACTAAAAGAAGCAGAATCATTTACATACTCATATTTCTAAAAGGCATTTACTCCAAATAAGCTTCTCTTAAAGATATCATATCAAATGCAAAAAATAAAAGAATGTCTTTTGAAAGAAAAATAATGTTTTAAAAGTTCTATTTTTGGTAAGAAGATCGTTCTAGTGGAAATGTGGGTTTTTCGAAAATATCGTTATTTTCAAGAATCGTTTCGCTATTTGTGTAAAGAGTTCTTTCTATTTGGAGTCATTCTTTATTAAAGATAATAGTTTTAGCACTTTTAATTTCCACTTATATTTACATAATACGGCAGAAAAATATATTGCTCAAGGCGATTTTTCTTTTTATAATAGTTCGAATACGATAACCATTTTCCAGTTAATTATTGATCATCTTCAATTCATTAAAATTAATGATTATAATCATTTTTTTTATGTCGGTTTTTAGTTGAGTGGTGATTAATGATATATTGTTTTACTGATTTAAATATTTTAAAATGAAATTTTAAAGTATTATTATACGGAATTTCAACTGAAAGGTCATTCCCCTTTAAGAAATCGCTCGAAAATACCATGTTTGAAACACTGATCGATGAACCGCTAAATAAAATGCTGTTACTTTAAACCGCGTTATAAGCCATCAGAAAACGATTAACACCAGAAAAAAAAGGATAATATATAAAACCTCATGCATTTATACAGGTAAGGCAGTGAATGATTTACAATAATTTGTATGAAAAGAGAAATAAGTTCTTGGAGAAATCATTAATGAAATTTATTCTTCAAATGGTTATTTTCAAACAATACAAAATTTTTAGCATATTTATCATAAATTTTTCAACAAAATTGATATAATTTATATGTCTACAACGATAAAAATCAATTATCTTCTTTGCATGCTTGAAGATAAAATAAGTAAGAATATAATTTTTTTCATAATTAAAATAGATAAAAATGAATGATTTGACGGTGATGATAATATAATGAATAGATAGATCACAGATAAAATTATTCACACTTATAAGCAGGAAACAATTACTATACTTTGAATGCAAGGTTCATTCGAGCATTAAAGGTCTAAGTACCGATAACGAAGATAATTTCAGGTAAAGATAATCGATATATCACATTATCTTCTTGTTTATCGTTAAATGTTTCATAGAAATTACCAATAATCCAATGAAACCCTTAAGATAATGGAGGTCAGTAACATCAGTTCAGCTTTTGTAACTTAAATGTATTGTACGATATTTCAAACTCCCTGTCATCCAATATAGCAACGTTACATTTAAAGAAAATTTGGATATAAATCATCCTCAAGAAATATTGGACTTTTTTATCGGAATTGCATTGCGGTAGTTATATTTAACTACTACAACTTAACTGTGATATTTTCGTTGCGATGTACAATATAAAATACTTACTTTCTCGAATTCTAACTTAAAAAAGCGTGTAAAAGATTTTTAATATTCATTAATAAATTAATAAACAATTATTAATCTTTCTACTCCCCTGAAGATATACTTTAATGAATAAATCCTAATTTTATATGATACCAATTCATTAAAAAAATTGTCATAATTTATTTTTCACTTTTAAAATGAGATCGGTTAATAAATAAATTATAAAAATTAAAAAAAAAATTTATATAATTATAAAAAATTAAATTAAATTTTATTAAATAAATTAAATAAAAAAATCATTTATATTTTTATACTTTTAATTCTATAATTTGATATTTTTTAAATCTAAAACTTATGTATTGAACGTATTATAATCAATAGGAATTTAAAAATTATTATACACTGTAATTTGAAAATCAGCAATTTTTATTAAAAAACGAAATTTAATTATTACTAATTACATAAATTTTTGAATTGCATTTTTCTAGCATATAATATTTTCGATAAATCAAATTTAATTATAAATAAATCAGTATCAATTATAAAAATTTATTACTTTTATATTCCAATTTTTCGAAGAATTTATTTTGTAATTTTTAACATATTCTAAAAATAAGTAAAAATAATTATTAAAT
>AYEL01088610.1:0-18092 GCA_000484575.1 Olivierus martensii
TTTATAAAAAGGAATTTTTTAGATAGACAGGAAGTAACTGTTGCTGAATTTTCAATTTGTTTGTTCCATCCATTTCTCAATAGGAAAGCCATTGTCGCAGAAAGAAAAAAATTATCTGTAACAAAAGCAAAAAGTTGTAATCCATTTCTCACGAAAGAGTATGTCGACAGTCTGCGGATATCTTTATGATTCTAGCTATGTCCCTGTACTATAATGTTATACCGAAACTCAGTTGAATATTCTTCTTTCGCCCCGATGAACGTTTTGCTCATTTTTTTTTTCCCCTCTCTCTCTTTCTTTCTTTTGGTTTTCGAACCAATAGGGCATTTAATCACATCTTTTGTAGAAAACTAGCCCTATTTGTCACCAGCAATGACACCTGATGGTGACATCGACAGATAAGAAGTTAAAAAAGTTTACTTTCATTTCTCAGAAAACTTTCACTTTTGAATAAGAAAATTTTTATACTTTATAATATTTACAATAATAATAAAAAAATTTAACTAACTATTCATTGAAACATTTTTTTTTTATTCGTATCTAAAAACTTCGCTAAAATAATTTATAGTTAGATCGGAAGAGCGTCGTGTAGGGAAAGAGTGTAGATCTCGGTGGTCGCCGATATAAAGTGAATAATAAATTAATAAATAAAAAATAAAATTTCTTCATAAATTTTCATTATAAAAGTATTGATAAATTTATATTTGTAATGTACCTCAATAATCGATAAAAGTATTAAAAGATAGAATTATATAAAATAATCTATATATCTGATTCCATTTTTAATCTTCATTATTATTTTTTATATAAATTCGATTGGAATAATTTGTTTTGAATTAACATTATTATTATTATTTAAGAAATTAAAAAGAGGATCGCAATCGATCAAGGTCATCGATTAGTTTAAGAAAAATGTGGATATTGCTATACTGTCTTTCGTAACTGAAGCGACGAAACAATAAAGCAAAATAGTAATCTAATTGTTCAAATAATTGAATAACGCCTACATGAAAGCTTTACGTAATAAAATTAAGAATATTTTGATATTGACAACAAAATTAGATATAATTAATTATACAAATACAAGATCCAAAAATAGCAAAACGACTACAATAATTTTTTTTAATTTTACTTTATCCATTTTTATCTGAGATAAATAACAAATAAAATAAGCACTGCCTTACACTTTTCAGTACAAAAAAAGACATAGCAGTGCTTGTTTTATTTGTATCCTGCCCAGTGCTTATTTTGTTTGTACCCTATTTAATCTTGTTTCGTTTGTACCATGTCTAATGCTTGTTTTGCTTATATCTTGCTTAGTGTTTGTTTTGTTTGTACTCTGCTTAGTGTTGTTTTGTTTGTATCCTGTATAGTGCTTGTTTTGTTTATATACTGCTCAGTGTTTATTTTATTTATAATTTTTAAATTATTAAAATTAGCAAAGAATAATCATTTAAAAATGTAAAATTATATCAATAGTAAAGTACGTATAGATAATTTAAATGATTAAAATAATGAAAGAAAAACTTCTTGACTCTTAAATGAAAAGAAAATTCGATTTCTATTCATTTGTATCGAGTATCAAAATAACAATTCGTTTTTCATCAATTCGTAAATAATACAAAGTTAATTATGAAAAATAAAATAAAAATTCTACCAAGATATTCATATAAAATTTAATACTTCGAACAAATATGGCAATTTCTATTTTGATGGAAAAATGTAATTGATTAAAGATAGAACTAAAACAGTGTTATAAATGCGTGCTGCGCTAAATATTTATTTAATATAATTGCAATATCTATCAAAAGATACCGAAATTAAATTTACTTTTAAATTTTATATCTAAATTTAATTTATTTTCATATAAAGCTTTGATTTATTATAAAATGTAACAATCTTTAATGTATTTCATATGAAATACGTTAAAGACTGTTTACATTTGAAGAATTATGTAAGTGTTTAGAAAGATTTATTTCATATAATTTGTGTGAATAAATGATACTTCGATTAATTTTGATTAAATGAGAGCAAAATCGCTTTATTCAAGAGATATTTTTGCTGAACGTTATTTAAATATTTATTCTATTGAGAAAAATATAAATATTCTAATTTTATTCAAAACGTCTAGATTTTAATTTTTATTGGAATCAAAATTTTTGATTATTTTTTAATGATATTCTATACAGAATAATTTTCATAAAATTTTCTTATGTTCATAATTATGTATAATATTTAATATTTATAACAAAATATTATTTTCATCGATGATTTTATAGTAGTTAAGTCTAAAGAGTGCAATTAAATTCATAAACCTCCGACTCAGATATAAATTTAAATAATTATACGCCAACCATTAATCTTAATGTTGATAATGAAAGATAATGGTTTTACTATAATTAATGACTGATAAAGTCATGTCAAACCGACTAGTCAGTAAAATTTTCTCACGCCGAAACCAGCTTTTGAAATTTTAATGAGTGAATACGATCACTATTTAGTATCATATATCAAAATTTTAAAACATATTTTATATCTATCTTATTTTCATTATATTATTAATTTAATGTTAGTTTTATAACTAGTAATAAGAGTTAATAATTACATTAAAATGCAATAACAAAATTCAATACTTTATATATATTTTATGGAGTTTTCGAAAATAGTAAAAATAAAATTGAGTGTGGTCAAGTTAAACAGTTAGATGCTGTTAGAAAAGAAAAATTGCTTTATTTTTTTTTCTTGTATAAATTTTTTGCATTATTCTCTTAGGCAAACAGAATCGTATCAAATGAACGATAACAAAATGATAAAAATGACATCGGTTATAGTAATTCTTTCTAAAAATATGAATTTCCAATTTTAAATGAATCTCTGAAGATAATGTTTTGATGTTTGACAAAAGATATATTTATCTTGCGATATATTGAAATGTTAGAACATTTTCTCTCCCCGTTTTTTATTGTAGGAAATCATTCGGAAATCATAATTCCCAGAGAATGTTTTTCCTGATGTTACGAATGTTATTGTTTCCTTTAAATAAGACCGCTAGAAAAAGAAAAATTCCAAATCTGTTTATTGTCAGAAATATTTTTATCGGATACGTTTCTGATAAAGTAAATCAATAATAAAAGCTATTCTAAACATAGTAAGTAAAAAATTTATATTCTAACAAACAAAAACTTATTATCAATTATGTACACGGTACATCAATAAAAATATTGATATAACTGTTCAGTAAATTAATTTATAAATTTGGATGCTTTTAAATTTTAAGATAATTAATTATCTAATCTAGCTTTATGATTTTTTAATAGGAAAAAATTTTAACAATATAAAGTTAAATAATCCTGCAAAAGTAACATAATAAAATTATTATTATGTTTATAATAGCAGTTTCAAGAAAATAATATCAGAATTTTAGACAACTTATATATCGAATCAAACGTTTGATAACATCTGTAAATGTTTCTATTAAAAGAAACAAGTTAGGATTAATTAAATTATTAAATTTTCAACATTTAAATATAAAATCTTTACACGATTTTTTAAATGATCAGTTCCAATTAAAAAATCTGATGAACTGAATAATAAAATAGAAATATTTTGTGCTATTTATCGTTTCGCTTTTCGTTTTGTTCATGAAAAATCTTCTAAATTCTTTAAATTGGAGGAAGACAGGATATAATTAAATTTAAATTTACTATTGAAGATATTCGAGATGCAATAAACGTTACTAAATCGCAATTTAATATACCTGTATTTAACTTTATGTATTATTTATGTCACAGACTGCTGAAAATGCATTTATTTAGTTTTCCATTCAATAAATTTCTCCTTCGTTAATTTTTATGTTTATCACTAATTTGAGTAAATATTAATTCGGAATTGAAATTTAGTTGGTTAATTTTGAGCATTAGAAAGAATTAAATAGTTAAAAATAGTTCTACTCTTATAGTAAGTTTTCCATTTTATTCTCTAATATTGTTCACATGAAATATCTTAATGAAATATCTTAATAATGAATATTTTTGTAACCCAAATTTTTTATAATAATTCTCCATTCGATTGTTAATTTAATTATACTGAAGCCTAGGTGATTAGTTATTTGAGTAATTAATACTCAATCATTGAAAATACTGTAATCATAATAATATAAGTTTAGTTGACAACTAGTGTTGGTAAGCCTTATGATGATTTGACTCTTTTAATCAATAAATCAATATCTTCTAGCTCTGAAGATTTCCAATAATATTTTTTTTATCCTTTTGGAGGGTATTCAGCTGAGTAATAAACTTATTAAATTAGTTTCCTCTATCTATAGCTAACATAATGAACTTAAGATATATCAGCCGATGGTAGTGGTCTTCTCTATGGATTATTCTAGATATGAAAAAAGTTAATTTACTAAATAACTATCGCGTGTCGAATAACTTAAGAGATTTACTATTTAAACAAGTTTTCGTTTTTTTGATAAAATTTCTGCAATTCTTTATCAAAACACTTAAATTAAGATTGCAGACACGTAATCGCTGCTATTAGTATTAGAAACAAGTTTTCGTTTTTTTGATAAAATTTCTGCAATAAATTCTTTATCAAAACACTTAAATTAAGATTGCAGACACGTAATCGCTGCTATTAGTATTTTTTTTATTCTTCCTTATTTAAAAGAACTTTATTTAATAGAAATTTATTTTTTAAAATAACATAAATTTTTTTAACATTCTGTACAATAAATTATAAAAACTGAAAGCAAAATTTGTCATCAAATATTTTTTTTATTTAGATGATCGAGCATCATTTCATTTTTGCAAATTTTTTTTTTTACTATTATATACAAAATAGTTTGTTATTCATTGCTGCGTTATAAATTTTGTTTTACTGGATATTTTCATGTAAGTAATATATTGGATTTTCATCTTAGTTTCCATTAAAAGAAAGATAATTTATCTTCGCAAGATGAATTATTTTGTTTGTTAACTGATATTGCCGAGTGCATATCTAAAAACTGATAACTTTACTTTTAAGAAGAGATCAAGCAGCATCTCTTTCAGACTACAATTCATTCTCTGCATGGAATTTATGCTTACATGATTAAGATTCTGCGTCATAAGTTGTTGAAATTTCTCAGTTGGTTGTAAAAATTGAATATTTTTCATAGCTGCATGCATCCAAAATTGGCCGATTTTTCTCAAAAAAGTTATTGCTATAGATTAAAAGTTTACAGTACCGAACAAAATCTAATAATCTGATATTTGATTAAAAATGTTACCCATGGCACTTAACATTACTTTCTATATATTAAAGCGTGAAAAATAATTAAATAATTAAAATTTTATTTAATTATTCTTAACTCACTAACATGACATTCTACGTTTATTGACGATAACAACCTATGACAATGACAAAGTGAAGTAATGTGAAAAAATGTTTTGTAAGCAACTTCAAAGATCGATAAATGAATTCTCCTTCTGAACTATAACTTCATAGTTATGCTTTTATTCTTGATTCCATATTATAAAACTTCACTAAAATTTTCTACTTTATGTAGTAATATTGTAGGTTTTATCCATTATTATTTTGTTAAAATTCATATGATGCAATGATTTTATCTTTGAGTTTTATATTTAAAATGAAATTATAGAAAAACTAAATTTTATATAAAAAAATATAATTTTGACAAAGTAAGATTTAAATCGAGTACTATTAAAGAAAATTGCTTTATAACATTCATGTTTATTGAGTTATTAAAAACAACTTCATAAATGTCGATCGAACAATTCATAAATTCGTGTTATAGCATTCGATCGATGATAAAAAAAAATATTAAGAATGGCAGAATAAAATTTCAAACTATTTTGCCTTATATTATGAAGGTCGTAATGAAGTCCTATTATAATAATAGATCTAAAAAAATTCTTCCTAAATACTTTTTCTGTCTAAAAATTTTCAATACAAAATATATTGGAAAGTAATAAAAAAAGAAAACCTTTTCTTGGATAAAATATTTTTCCAAATTTAGTATTCAAATTTTAATATATCTACATTTTTCTATTTTATTTTCTCTTTATTAAATAGAATAAAAATAAATAAACCAGATACTTCTAATGAAACTTTTTTCATATTTCTTCTACTTATTTTTGTTTTTTTTTTTTTTTTTTGCAAACCCTCTGAAGTTTGGCAACTGAATCTTAGGGATTGTTTTTTTTTTTTTTTTTTTGCAAATTGGATATTTTAAATTTATATAATATCATTGAATTTTATTCTTCGAAAGAATTTAAATATAAAATTTTAAATTACTTCTTGCAATTCGAGGATATTTTATTCAACAGAATATTTCAAATTATGCTTTGACTATACCATTGATTTTATTGGTCAATTCTCATGCTTAAAACATCGATTATATCATATTTTATTGATTTATCTTCTTTGCAGAGAGCTGTATATGATTTAGCAAAAATATAACTTTTTTTGTCTTTATAACTTGTTCTCTTGAAGTTTAAATTAAAAACTGTCATCTAGCAACTTTCATTTAAAGTATTTGAATCATATATGATTCGGAAATTTTGAGATTTATGTCACGAATAAGAATAATCAAAACTTGCGAAAAATCAAACTTTGTGAGAATCGTCATAATAAAAATAAATAAATTTCTGTTTAACACATTAAATAGGACATTTTTTATTATTTAAATTTTTATATGAATATGATTAAATAAAAAAATGTTTATAAATGTAGTGAAAAGTAATTTCCTCGCAAAATAAAAGTTATTAAAATTACGGTTGACAACTTCTTTAAATTTACAACATAAATTTTATAACTAATACGATTTTTACCAGTTTTGAAAATTGAATATAAAATTCTGAATAATTTCTCTATAAAATATTCGAATGAAGAAGAATAAAATTAATAACTCAAGAAAAAACTTTATTGCCTTAACAAAACTGCTTTAATTTATTTTGATTTATTTCGATATTTTTATAGGTTAAAATATATACATATTTTACATATTAATCCCACTAGATTTATATAATTTTACAATAAAATAACAGCTTTTGGCAACTCGTTAATGCATTCATTTATATTCTAATCAATTCAGCTTTTCGTCAAAAAATGTTCTTCAAGTTAATTACATTATTCTGTAGCTAGTAACAATAAAAAAGTTTGTACTGCTTTATGTATCAGTTTATGTACTTTATGAGGAATTCAAAGTACGTAATCATCCTAATAAACGATACGTTGATTGTCTGTTCTTCGTAAATTTACTAGGCAGTTTATTGTAGGATGTTGTTTATTAGGCCTATACTTTTTATTATAACAAAAAATAATAAACAACGCTCTTGTAATTTTAATTTTTAAGCAGAATCTGATGCTATATAATTTAATATTAATAATAAAAAGAAATTATTAACTGAAAGAGAAGCTTTATAATTTTTAATTTGCTTAATTGGCGATAAAATATTCTGAAAATAAAGAAATATTCATATTTAAGATATGAAAAATTAATATTTTGATTAAATATTTTCTTAGAATTCGGTAACAAAAAGGAATTTATAAAAATTCCAGAATTTTTAAAATGTCTTATAGATTAATCAGTCAGTTTTTGCAAAAATTGATTGATTAATTTTAAAATGATTAATTAATCAATGCAAAAAAATTGATTAATTAATTATTTACAAGTTTTTTTACAAAAATATTACAAGTAATCTAACGTTTTCAAATAAAGTTTGGTATGAATAAATAAATATTATGTATTTAATTATGATTATAGTAAATATAAAAAATATAAATATGAACAATAATCAGACTTCCCCATATTATCAAATAATTATATATATACTATACAAGAAGTGATCAAAAAGTTTGTATAGACATGTCAACAAACGTGATGCCTAGAGGAAAGATTGTTTGTCCTGTGGTAACTTGAACTTCCATTTCAGCGTAATCATCCATCATAGAGATGTGTCTTTGAATTTCTGTTTTACAATAGTTTTAGTAAAATCATTATTTATTCATTAAAACATTATTTTCGAGCAACATGAAATTTTGTTTAAACTTGATAAAAGTACAATTGAAACTCGTGGTGATGATCTTGAGACCAAAGTGCAATCATCTTCATGGCACACGAATCGATCTCCAAGACCGAAGAAAGCCGAATGTCCAAATCATATATCATCGGCCGGATGGCCGTGTGGTAAAGCTGTGGCTTATCACCCTGGAGGATCCGGGTTCAAATCCGGGTACCACACCTCCAATTTTTCAGGAGGAGTCTGGACTCGCCCTGTTGAACCCCCATCTTTCAATCATCCAGTTGACCCCATCATGGGTGTTGGCTAGTCTGTGATGAGCTCTATAAGTGGCCGCAGCCAGATACAGAATATCCCATGAGGATATGGCGGCTTAATCAAGCTAACCTAATCTAACCAAATCATATATCAAGGTCATGTTGATTACTTTTTGACAACAAAGGTATGGTGCACCATGAATTTGTTCCTGCATATACATCTGTAAATGCCCTTATTATGAACAGGTTTAAAAGCGATTACGATTTGCAGTACGCCGAAAAAGACCAAACATATGAAAATATGGATGACTTCTCCATCGTGACAATGCGTCGTGCTACATTATTCTAGAATTTTTGGCAAATGACAGCATTCCTTTGGTACCGCAACACCTATTCCCCTGATTTGCTTCGGCTGGTTTTTGGCTCCTCCAAAAACTAAAAACAGCTATGAAAGGGAAAAGATTCGACAGCTTGGTTAGGTTAATTAGATTACGCCGCCATATCCTCATGGGATATACTGTATCTGGCGGCGGCCACTTGTAGAGCCCATCACAGGCTGGCCAACACCCGTGATGGGGTCAACCGGATGGTTGAAGGATGGGGTTCAACGGGCCGGGCCCGGACCCCTCCTGAAAAACTGGAGGTGTGGGACCCGGATTTGAACCCGGATCCTCCAAGGTGGTAAGCCAAAGCTTTACCACGCGGCCGTCCGGCCGACTCGACAGCTTGGACGACATCGAAAACCAATGTGAAAGCCCTATTACAGCCATACCGGAAACTGAATTCTCTCCATGTTTCGAACAATGGCAGGCACAAACACTTTGGACACAATCACACTGAAGTGTGTTTGTGCCCAAGGGCAGTACTTTGAAGGTGACTAAAACTATTTTCGTGTGAAAATATATAAAATAAATATATCTTGTTATTATAAGAACTTTTTGATCACTCTATGTACATTCTAATATTGCAGATAAAAATACAGTATTAAGAATACTCTCGAAAATTAATATTTTAATGATATTTATATAACTCCATATTATTTGATTCAAAAATTATTTATAATATTAAAAGATAATGTCTGTCTGTGTTTACACAGTCGTAATTCTTCAGAAAAGGAAAACAGAATGCTTAAAATTTGGTAACAGAATTATGTTGAATATTGTTTCAGAACTAAATCAAAATCAGATCAAAGACTGCGGATATTTTGGGAATTAATTCTGTTGAAAATGTTTAATTAATCAATTTAAAATTAATTGATTATTACTTTATAATATTTTTGTTTGAATTTATGCGATTTGTATTCTATACTCGCCAGAAAAAATGAATGTTAAATCAATAACTTGAAGTTGGATCAAAAATTTATTTTTTCGTTGAATATCGAATATCGTATCATTTTAAAGGTTTTTTTCACATTGATTTAAGAAATTTTATAGATTTTTGTCAAATTTAAAACTTTTTTATATATTTTTGCAAATTTTCTTCTTCAAATAAAATGATTTGTATAGAATAAATTCAATTTTATTAATACTAAAAATTATTAAAATATTTCTACTTCTTACATTTAGTAGCTATAAGAAATTATTTCTGAAGTAATTAGAAAATATAACAATTCTTATGAGTTAATAAATTGATAAAATAGAGAAATATTAGAATTTTAAGATTTTAATAAATTTATGATATTAATAGTTATTAATAAATTATTGAGATTATTTGTCCACAGAAAGCCAGCTTATATTGATCATTTGTCCATAAAAATAACAGATAGAAAATGTAACGCCTTAGTTGAATAGAAAGAAACTTATTAAATCTAAGAGATCTTAAATATATATACTGTACAGTCATACCTCATCTTATGTTGTTAATTCTTAACAAGACTCGTGACGTAAGTCGAATAAACTCTAAAAAACGACCTAGATCCCCTATAAATAGCCTTTAATGTTGGTAATAACATTTTTAAGCTTCTAAATAATTCTATAAATTATTTTGCATATTTAAATCATTATTTTATTCATTTTTATGTGGTCTACATATGTTGTACGCAGCGTAGAAAGTTGAACAAGAATGAACTTCGGCGTAAAGACGCAGCGTCTAACAATATACAGAAAGTGACATCATCAGCATCGATAACCGACGTATTTACATCGCGTTTTACTCCTGTGAGACCCAGCTTTTAATAGACTTTTATTTTTTCCTATTAAGAAAAAAAACCGACGTAAGTCGAGGTATGACTGTATATTTATTCAAAAATTGTTTTCAGTAAAGCTTACATTAATTTTTTCACAGTTTAAATGAATATTATTATTAAAAATATATCTTTGAATGATGTAAAGTTTATGGTTGAAAGCAAATTTTGGAAGGAGAAATTAATACAAGCTCATCTGTGTGTGCCAATAAGTGATACCGGCTTAATGTTTAAATTAATTTTCCTATTCTCGTTAAGCAGTTGACTATATAAAAGACGCTATTAATGAAAACATGAATATATATAATTAAAATAATCATATATATATTTTTAAACAAGAAGCAATTGCTTCAAAAAGATTATGTTTACCATCTATAAAATTATATATTTTTTTTAAACACGCAATATTAAAAATAAACAATAATATATTTTTTTAATAGATTTATGGATCAACTCAATCCCAAGTTATTTTTTTGTTCTGAGGATTTAAATTAAATTAAACAATGATAAATTATTAACAGATTAATTATTTAACAGTTCATGTCCTTGATTAAATAAAATTAAAATTTTAGGATATATATATATATAAAACATTTATATATATTTCATTCTACGAATTTTAATAATTTTACAATGATAAAGAAATGAGGCCAATTGCTCTTTAATTATATTTGAATTGAGTTTTATCCAATTTTTTTATGAGTCATTAGATATGAAATATTATTCCAAGAATGTGATGTTAGGCTATATTGATAAAAGTAATTTAGGAAATTCGGCAAGAAAGTGTTGAAGTTGGAAGAAGTAGATTTAAGAATCATTGGAGAATAACATCTCTACCTGATGTCCAGCAATTCTCATTTTCTTGATGATATACAGTAATTTAATTCATCGGTATTGAAGCAAAAATCCGAAACGTCAGCATCTAAGTAGAATTTTTCGCGAAAGAATTTCATTTGGAAACAAAAGGAAATTGAAAAATTGTTTTTTGTTTTGTTTTGTATACATTGTTTTAAATTTATTAATCGGTGTTTTTATTTGTTAGTTTACGCAATCTGTAAGAAATAAAATTTTAATCAAAATTTCTTTTTTTTTTTTGTTTTGTATACATTGTTTTAAATTTATTAATCGGATTTTTTATTTGTTAGTTTACGCAATCTGTAAGAAATAAAATTTTAATCAAAATTTCTTTTTTTATTGCTTTACTTGTTAAAAATGTATAGTAATGGTCCGAAAATAGATTATGTGGACTATCATCGTTCAAAATTTAATTTTATTTATTTTTTTCTAAAATTTAGAAAAAAAAAAAAAATGTAATTATCTAATAAAATAGAAGATTGATTCTATTGATTTATAAAAATTCCAAGAAAATTGGAAAAAAATCAATTATTATTTTTTATTGCAAGTCATTTTTTTTCTTTCCTGTTATGTGTTTTGCTATGGCAAAAATTAAAAGTAAACATTGCACGAATTTGATGTTACCTGAAAAATATTTTACCGATTAAAATATTTTAAAATATTTTCTATAACTTTTTCCATAAACCTCTCAACTCTCTAGACATTTCTTAACTTTTCTAGACATCAATTTTTTTTTTTTACTCTTTTGTGTATAGACAAAAATATTCGCACCATTTCAAATATTTTTCAGTCGACGAAAAAATAAGTCTGCATAATTATTCTTAAATATTTTTTAAATTTATACAGCAATATACCCTTTAAAAATAAAATTTAATTAAATATTCTATTAGCTGTTAATAAAAAGCATCTAATAAAAATTCTTAAGTGCTTTTAACTTTCGTATACAGTACTTTTCCTTTTATTCAAATAAAGCTTTTTAGTTGCAAAATATAAAACTAAAAAAAATCTTTAGATGCTTTCAATAAATCTTTAAAAATAAAAAATAAAATTTTTTTCTTGATTTAATAATTGTTGTTAAAATCTTTAATTTAAAATGTAAGACAATTTTCTGATAGATTTATCGGTTTTTTTTTCCGAAATCTCTAGATTTAGCGAGTTTGATAAATATTAATGCGCATAAATAATTCATATTCAATTGATTTTTTTGGAAAACATTACCGGTTTATGGATACTATTCGAGTAATAAAGCAGAATGCGTTAAATATGTTTATAAATGAAGTGTTGTTTTTTATTTATTAATCGAATGACTTTCGAGGCAAGTGCTATTTAAATTCCGAACTATTCTTGATAGGGAAGAAACCACATTAAAAGAAAGCAGTACGTGATAATTGTGATTTTTAAGAAAGTTAATCCGTGGTTTATGATTGTGCGAAAAAAAAATGAGCATTTTATCACATTAAAAGAAAGCAGTACGTGATAATTGTGATTTTTAAAAAAGTTAATCCGTGGTTTATGATTGTGCGAAAAAAAAAATGAGCATTTTTACAGTCAAAAGATGCTCCAAGTAGTGTGAACAAATTTAATTATAAAACTTCACACAATGTTAAATTAACTGAATAACCTAAAAATTTCTTACATTATCCTCTTTGCAGATTTAATAAGGCTTTTCATATTTTGCATTATGTCGACGATAGGAGTTTAATTATAAATAATGATCTTGCATTAAGAAAGGGAAAAAAATTATTATAAAAAATTCTGAAGCTATTTTTGATACTTTTTAACTGACAAATTATTATATGAATAATTTTACGTATTTTATTCTAATGCGGATATAATAAATTTTAATTTCTATTTTGATATCGTACTATATTCGTTCGAAGTCAGTAAATTCAGTTTATCCTGCAGAAATATTGTTGGAAAAGCAATTTCTGTCTTCAAATCACTTCTAATGTCTTATCTTGAATTGCCTCTTTTTCCTCAGGAAAAATTGCTGAAATTGTGCTCTAAACTAATTTAATGGTATGATCTTCAACATCATCCTATTTCTAGCCGTTCCTATTTTTAAAGGAAGATTTGTGCATAAAACCATTTAGAAAAGAACATTGAAAAATTTCTCAGAATTATCTTTGCTTCCGGATATTTATTTTTTTGTAAGCAATCTAAAAAAAAAAAAAAACGGAAAAAAAGGATATCTTTAAATATGAAAAGAGTTCGGAATTCGTTGAAATTACTCCCATAAGCACTCGAATTTTTGTTTTTCTCCCCCTTTATCACTTTTCAGTTGAAAAATTACTTTGTGTTGTCTCTTACAAATATCCGATTGACTGAAGTCAAGTCATTTTATGTGAAATTTACCCTTTCTTTAACATTAAAGAACGAAAAAAAGAAAAGTCGTGCTTCTTAAAGAACTTGCGAATTTCGAAAACGATCGGGCAAAGAATTTATCTTTTTCTTTCTTTATTTATTTCTTTTATTTTCTTTGAAAATATCGATCAGTTAGTTTTTGTGTTGTGCAAACATGTTTTGTTTCGAAGATGTGAACAAGAAGAAATGTTTTAGGACTTCTTTTCGAATGGATTTTCCAAAAGTATTAATACCGATATCTAACAAATCTTAGCGTAAAAATTTTTTAAATAAAAATTTATAAAGTTTAATAAATCTGTAAAAATAATTAAATTAAATTCCTTTAAATTTTAATCAAACACATTCTGCAATTATTTTTTAAATTATATTACCGTTATAAAAATAATTCTAAAATCGTGGTTAACAGAGTTCCATCACTGTTATCAGTGAAACTAACATCAAAATTAATGGAAAATTTGGAAAAAATTGCATTGTTTGCCTAGAATATATCGCAAACGAATAAGCTACAAGTTAAACTTCCCATTTCCATGATATTAGCTATTCATCAAGTATAATGAGTGATTATACTTGATGAGTATTTTCTTTCTTTTTCTATCTTGAAACAAAATGGCAATTAACTGAATTTTGTTATTGTCTAACGATAGCCATTTTAGCATTAGACACGAATGCAAAGAGACCATTTGAATTTCTGTAAAAAAAGTCATTCTAACGATTCGATTCAATTGGTTTTATGTTTTAAAACATTTATTTCATTTAAAATTCAATTACAGTTTACTCCATTTAATTCTATCAAACAAAATCATTTTGAAAAAAAAAAATTACGAAAAATAATTCTAACGAATTTATTCATTCAGCAATCTCGAATCTACTTTATTTTTTTCCTTTTATCTTAAAAGAAATATGAAAAGAAACAGCAAACATTCTTGAATAACATTGAATAATAAACATGAAAATTATAATTCATGTATTGCAATACAAAATAAATTCCAGTGGCGGATAGAAATAGAGAGTATTGTCTCAAAATAAATTTCAAATATCCCAGTTGAATGGAGTAGTCAAATGAGATTACATATGGCAAGTAATTTACATTCTGCTGAAGTATTCCAAGGTTTACTTGAAAGAGTTCTGAATATATCTTTTGAAATAGCCAAGCGAGTTTGGGACATACGCTTGAATGGTCCTTTATCTTTTGCGTATAATTAAATTGATGCCAGGTCCAGTTTCTACAGATTGTTTCAAGAAGAATGGTTTCTTTGATATTGCTTATTTAAGATTCGATACCTATCTTAAAGAAGGCGAGCGGAATCGATTCCCAAAGAAATATAACAATCATTTATTCGCTGAATAAAATTTAGATAATTAAATTAGTCTAGTGGACCAAATAATATTTTTTTATGCTTACGAATTTAAACAATCAAATTTTATAATAATTTAAATTCTGTATTAATTAATAACTATTGTTATCATTTTAGATTCGATCGATATTGCTCAACACATTAAAACGCGATAGAAACTGTATTGTATTTATTTAATTATTTTATTTTTTGTAATTAAAACAAATAGGAACCGCATTCCTGTAGTAAATTTATCAAGCATAAAAATCGATCGTCTCGTTGGATATTATTAGAATTTTGTTAATTTTGCACAATTTTTTATTATCCAATAAATAATTAAATTCCTCTCATCGATTTGTTCTAATACAAAAGTTTAAAGCTATGTATAGTTATAAATACATAACTATACATAGCTATCTATACATAAGTAGATATATATATATATAATACAAAAGTGTAAACATAAGTATCTATACATAAGTACATAGCTATCTATACATAAGTAGATATATATATATATATAATACAAAAGTGTAAACATAAGTATATATACATAAGTACATAGCTATCTATAGCTATCTATGCATAAGTAGATATATGAAGTCTAAACATAAGTATCTATACATAAATACATAGCTATCTATAGCTATCTATACATAAGTAGATATATACTATATAAATATACAAAAGTCTCAACATAAGTATCTATACATAAGTACATAGCTATACATAGCTATCTTTACATGTCATTTTTAGTATTTACTAATTATGTATTAAAAACATAATTCATCGTAAAAAATAATTATTATTTCATTCTTATTATGAAAAATTAAAATATAACAATTAATTAAATTGAATCCAATATAATAGAGTTAGAATTTTTTGGAATTAATGAGGATAAACGTTTTGTCACTTTGGCATTGAAAAAACCTTTAAAATTTTTTCTTTCTTTTTTTTTCTAGTATTAAACGAATCTGACCTAATAGTAAAAGAGTAACTTATAGATGTGTTTAGTTAATATGTTCAATAGATGTATCATATATACTGTCTGCAAAAAGGCGGTTGAGTAATTGGATCAGTTGCGTGTGATGATCAATATCTTTGAATGGAAAGCAAACCAAAAACAACTATGTTTTGCGACACTGGCTGTTGAGGTAAAAAAAAAAAAAATATTTTCTTTCTTTTGGAATTTTTAACAACCTTAGAAAAAGAATGGTAGGGTTGTTATCGGACACAAAATTTCAAATTTTATTCTTCTGCAACTCTTTTCTTTCTTTTGGAATTTTTAACAACCTGAGAAAAAGAATGGTAGGGTTGTTATCGGACACAAAATTTCAAATTTTATTCTTCTGCAACTTTGCATTTTTCATTTTTGCTAATGATTAACTCGGCTGTGCGAAAATATTTTATGTACATTCAAGATGAATTTGCCTGAAAGCTTTAGGCAAATATTATTAATATTCTATATTTTTCTTGGTTAAATATAAATCCGTAAAAGGAAAATTTTTGCTCATAATTAATGCAATTTTTGTCGATTGAAAAATATTGTTATTAAAACAAAGTAACAAAATTTTTGAAAATCGAATATAGAATGCAAATTATTTAAAAATGTTGATTTAATTTCCATTCCACGAAAGTGTACTCATAAAATTATATTTACGGAAGTAAGATAAAAGTTACAAATCAATATGACATTTTAATTAAAGTCATCAGTGAAAAATCATTCAGCAAAATAACTTAAATATAATTTAATCAAACATAATCATGTTTCAGAATTTTTATATTTGTTCTTCTTTATTAAATTAGTAAAATAATTTTTCTGATTAGAGATTTTATTCGGTATTGACTCGGAATCGTATTTTATTTTATTTTTTTTAATCAACCACTTGAAGATGGAAATTACGTGAAGATGCGCTTGATCGATTCAGTTTGATAAAAACATATTTTAATTCTGATTAAATTGATTCGATAAAATTATTTCATTCTAAAGATGTTTTTAAAATTTAATGTATTTTTATTCGAATGGCATCTAAGAGATTATCTATTGATTGCCTTTATTCTCTCTTCATTCTGTCAACTTTGTAGAGTTCTTTTTTCTATTCTCATGATTTATCTAGTGCAGAATATATATATATGTATAAACTAAGAATAGAAGAAAAATTTCTTTGGAATTCGATCGTATAACCTTATACTTAATTATTAATTATCGATTTATAGTTCTCAACATATAAATTTTTGCTAAATCAGTTTGATTTTTATCAAAGTTACCAAAGTAACTTTGATAAAAATCAAAGTGAAAAATAATCGATTTTTCAGTCGATAATAGATTAATCTGATTAATCGATCAAACTGAAAAAAATCGAATAATTGATGTTTTCAGTTGATCGATTATTTTTCTTTGATTTTTATCAAAGAAAAATAATCGATTTTTTTTCACCTATAAATCGATTAAATATTTTCATAATTTTTTATTATTATTTATTTAAATATAATCGATCTTAAGATAAACTACTAATTTAAATATAAGGAGAACTGTTTACAATTTTACTTAAATTTCCTTCTGAACGAATTCTTAAAACGCAGAAAAATAAAAATTTTTCCATAAGTTTTACGATTTTTTTTTTAATTTAATAAACGCTTAATTATATATATATATATGCACCAACTTTGGTAACTTTGATAAAAATCAAAGTGAAAAATAATCGATTTTTCAGTCGATAATAGATTAATCTGATTAATCGATCAAACTGAAAAAAATCGAATAATTGATGTTTTCAGTTGATCGATTATTTTTCTTTGATTTTTATCAAAGAAAAATAATCGATTTTTTTTCACCTATAAATCGATTAAATATTTTCATAATTTTTTATTATTATTTATTTAAATATAATCGATCTTAAGATAAACTACTAATTTAAATATAAGGAGAACTGTTTACAATTTTACTTAAATTTCCTTCTGAACGAATTCTTAAAACGCAGAAAAATAAAAATTTTTCCATAAGTTTTACGATTTTTTTTTTAATTTAATAAACGCTTAATTATATATATATATATGCACCATTTCAAATATT
>AYEL01088611.1:0-66445 GCA_000484575.1 Olivierus martensii
CGATAAATCGTTCCGTGTGTGGAGTCCTACAATCGGTCTGAAGATTCGGCAGTTTGACGACGGATCTGAGGATAGATCGCACCGTGTATGCGGATCGTCAGACGACGACAGATCGAAAACGATCCGTCGTTGCAACCGATATGACAAACAAATCGTACCGTGTGTGGGAACATATAATCCGTCTGACGAACCTGAAATTTCGCGACCGATCTGACGACAAGTCGCTCCGTGTGTGGCGGCCTTTAAACAGATGATGACAACAAATCCTTAACTCACCAATATATGAAACATTATCTTAAGATTTTAGAAAATAATAGTATCTCACTAATTCCTACTTAATGTTAATCATTCCAGAAGTTGAGTAAACTTCAAGTTGCAAATAATTCTGGACAAACAGGACTAACTAATAGATCTACAAATTGCTCCTCAATGCTAGATAGTGTGTGCAGTAAATATTATGTGGTGCAATATGCAGCAACAAATAATTTATAATATTAAAAATAAATTTATAACATGATCAAAATTGGATCATTACCAACATAATATTCATCTAATTTTGATAATTTTTAAGATTATTCTCTAGTGAATATTTAAGATAAAATGAATTAAAATAACAATAAAATAATTTTAAAATTAATTAATTTTCTGATAAATATTTAACAACTTAATCTTATGTTATATGGTAATATAGTAAATCCTTGCTGAGCGCAGATTTGCAAAATGCGATTTTGCATATATGCGATATCTTAATTGTTTCCATTTAATTTGTCCAACACTAGAATTTTATTCATACATTGTATGCCGATGAGCGCATGGATATCTGCAATGATATCCACGCACGCATCTGACAACCCTGCTTGACGTTGTCCACTAGCTGAATGACCCAGGCCAAGTTGCTATCATTTCACTCACATTAGCATAGATGTAATCACATATTTATCAATGTTTATTCTCTTTCTGCATTTGTATTTCTTTATATTTTATTTTATATAATATTTAATGTCCTAGTTAAGTAGTGAGAAATCCATAAATTGTGGGCATTTTTCATTTCAACTGACTTTGAAACCATATCTCATTATAAGTCAAAGACTATCTGTATTGATATTCCATTTGATGTTGAATATTCCAGAAATTTTTCAAAATAGAACTTAATGAGCCACAATGTAATATATCTATTAAAATCCAAATTTCATGTAGAGATGTATCTCTACTAGAGTTCTATAATAAATATTTTTTTGAATCCAGGTTTTATCCCAACTTGACAGATTGTGAAAAAATGACATTGATGTTCAATAGCACTTATACGTTTGAAGAACTATTTTCAAAAATGAAATACAGGTTGATAATCAAAAATCTGGTAACCTCAGGACCTGAGGACTGCCGGATTTTTGAAAATACCAAATTTTTGATGTATATACACTGACGGAAAAAAAAATCCCAACACCAAGAAAGAATTGTGTTTACTAGTTGTCTCTTTCACCATGAAATAAACTGGATTTTCTGAATTCTTTCTTCATCTTTCTATAACTCTGAAAAACTTTTCGATAAAAAATGCTTTCTTCAAATAACGTAGGTATTTCTCTCTCTCTCTCTCTCTCTCTCTCTCTCTCTCTCTCTCTGTGAGTCCAGAATCGAGTTTGCTAAAGGTTTATTCAATATAGATAGAATATTTGTTGAAATATAAGTCCGAAAGCGTCTAGAGGTCCTTTGCATATCTATCTATATATATATATATATACATATACAGAAAAAATTTTCTTCTCTTCTACTGAAAGGAAAAGCGGATAACAGAATCCAGACACTTAATTATCTCTCTCTCTCTCTCTCTCTCCATAATACCGAATTCTGAGTTATGCATAAAGTTGTGCGAGGAAAATATTACAAATTTTCATCATAAATTAATGAAAAATAGATAAATTTAAAATTTTCCATGAATGTAACACTTCAGAATATTCTTATTAAAATTTAAATTGACATCAAAGTTAAAATTCCTTCCAGGTAATAGACTTATCGTAATTGGAGTTACACGTCGTTCGGCACACGCAACTTGTTAACTAAATAAATCTGAATTATATTAAAAAAAAAAAAAAGAAGAAGAAATCTTCGCTCTTCTTCTTTTTTTTAACCTTATTATTAAGCAGACTAATTATACTACTTTTAATATTTTAAATATATTGAGTTAGTTTTACGAATTTTATTAATTTATTTTCATAAAGTATTTTTCTAGCACACTGTTAAACAAAATATTTTATTTAACAATCTGACAAAACGTCAAATATATCTTATTTGCTGAATTAATGAATAACATCCCGTTCTATTTTTCTTCCTAGTTGTTTATTCTGAAATAATATTAAATTATAATAATAAAAAAAAAGAATTAATTTTGAATATTTTATCATCGTTCGGCGAATAAACAAAATTTTTACGAACGTATACTGTTAACGTCATTTAACAGAATAATTTGTTGTTAGAATTTATAAAATTTATTTAATTTTATTATTATTAATAATTGGAAATAATTTATATCTTTTTAAATTTAATTTTTCTCTATTTAAATAAGGTATGAATGGTCTTTTTTTACACATTTTCATTCATCCAGTTTACTAGTACACAATTTTACACCCGTTATCTTTTTTTTAATCGCCGCGAAAGTAATTATAATTAAAGTTCAAGTATCCTTTAACGTAATTAAATAAAAATAATAATAATGAGGATTTTTATCGTGTTTAACTAATTGCGTATCATTTTTTTTTATTATTTTAGTTTCGATAGTAAGCAATTATTTTCTATCGTTTCTTGTATCGGGTATAATTGACAAAAACGATATAAAAACAATATGGAAGCTAACATAAGTAGATAAAAATAAAAATAAATAAAAAAATTAAGTAATTATTTTAACAAAACACGTTTTTTGGTGGATTAAGAAGACATCGAAAAACACAATTTTACAAACAGTTAGTTTATTTTAAAAGCTTTATAATTCAAATTTAAGTAATGCGCTAGATTAGTTTTTATGTTACGTTAAAAATATTTCTTCTCTTTCATTCTCTAAATACTGATTAAAATAAACACATTCAAGGATATTAAGTCGACTTAAGATTATTTACGACCGCAAGAAGAACTATACAATCATAAATTACTGTTTAATAATGAAACAATGATAACTCGATGCAAACGTTCGATACTTCAAGAGAGATTAGCGATTATTAAAAATCGCTATCGATTATCTTAACTCTCTTAATCGATTTGACAAGGATAATCGACATCGAAAACTCGCCAGATTTAAAACTTATTGTATGCTGATTAAAATAAACACATTGAAGGATATTAAGTCGACTTTTAAGATTATTTACATTCGCAAGAAGAACTGTGCATAAATTACTGTTTAAGAATTAAAAAAATTATAATTAATGCAAACTTTCGATACTTCGAGAGAGATTATCTTAACTCTCTTAATCGATTTGACGAGAATAATCGACATCGAAAACTCGCCAGAAAGCAAAAAAAGCCAGAAAAACACCAAAATGTTAAAAAAATTTCTAATGCCAACCATGTCTTTAAAAAGCCAAAAAGAGCTCATTTGGCATCAAAAATGTCAATCCAGCAACCCTGGTTGCAAGCATGACCAAACATTTGATTCTGGAGTACATGGCCATCAAAACATAAACAGCACCTCCAGAAAACAATGGCATGCCAATGCAGTAAATTTAAAAATGCACTTAGACATTCAAGCCAAAAAACTGATGGAACCAGAATATTGATTGCCAGATTTTTGATTATCAACCTATACAGTGGATTCCGCTTAATTGGGACACGTCGGTACTAAGCCATTTTGTCCCAATTAAACGAAATAATAATAAATTATAAAATAAAATATATAATTCGTAGGTAAATAAATAAGTAAAAAAATAATAATTACGTACCTATTTTAATGATTTATTAAAATAGGTACCTAATTATTAGTTTTTTACCAATCTCCTCTGACTTCGTCTTCAACACTGGGCCGCTGATAACGCCACCTCGCCCGCTAACTAAAGAAAACCATTGATCTAATGCTTCTTAGATTTCTGGATCCTGTCCATCACGCTTTCTTTTGGATATTCCTGGAATTTTTTTTTGTAATGCCCACTCCTCACATAGTTGATTTTCTTGTTGTAAAAAACGTGCTATGGTAGATTTTGGTTTAGTGAGTCTACCATGGCTTGTATTAAATGACTGGCTTTTAATTTTATTCAGCAAAGCAATTTTACTTGAAAGTGTAAAATCCTTTCTTGGCATCTTTGTAAAGATTTAAAAATTTTAAATAAAATTGACACCGTAAATGAATATCACTAGGTACAGTAATGATAGACTTAAGTAGACGCACACTTGCCAGACTCATGACAATAGATAACTGATTCTCATCACGCTAGTGTTGCCAAATACAGTATTGTTATGTACTATTTATCAACGATGATATTTATTTATAATTTTACTAAAGAATGGATGTTTATATTAGTGTGGTGACAGTGTGTCGACGATGTGTATGTAATAAGACGATAAGAAACGACCCGCTCCATTGTGTTAGTCTGTATTGTCTTGTACAAAGGTTTAACCTGAAAAATTACCGGTACAATAAAATGATGTTATAATTTTTATATAAGGAATTTTTTTAAGAAAGCACACAAGTATTAGTGTACGTAGTGTTGCCATACTTTTGAAAAATCCCTAAAATATATCAAAAATTGAAAATTCCTTTTCCGCTACTGTCCCAATTAAGCGTTTAAATTATGTATTAGTTTATTAGTTTGGTTTCCGTTCTTTGAGATTTGTCCCAATTAAGCGGAATCCACTGTATATGAACAACAAGTTAAGAATATAAATTACTGATGGCCATTTGAAAAATGTTCTGTTTCTGGTTTCATCAAGACTGTCATGTTGTGTTGAAAAAATTCTGAGTGCCAAATAGCATCAAGTATCATACAAATTGTTGTGTCCATTACAATGGTGCCTTGGTTAACAATGGCCTCAGATAATGACATACTTGGTTAACGATGAGTGAGTGTAAGAAAAAGATCTCTTTGTTAACAACACAGGCTTTAGTTAACGACACTTGATTATGTGAACCTCTATTGGTAAAGGATATTGTGGCAACTACTCATGATCTTAACTTGAAAGTAGAGAAGACACTATTGAAGAATTATTGGAATTGAATGACTGAGAACTGACTACTGATGATCTAAAAGAGCTTTTCAAGCAGCAATGTAAAGAAAAGGAAATGGAAATTTCATCTGAAAATGAGGATGTAGAGAAAGAACAAATTATGACTACTGAAATCTAAAAGTTTTGGCAAAGTGGAAGTTCAAAATGTTGCTAAAAATGGAATCCAAACAAATCTGAGGTTATCAGACCTGCAGATCTATTTAATGACATTTTAAATGAGTTTAATATCTGCATTTTTAATATGTACAGTTCGTTCCATAAAGTTTGTCACCCGCTTCGCAGGAGCTGAGCTTACCGAAAGTTGATCGGTTATAAAGTCTGTCAGTTCGAATCTGCATAGTGGAAGCTAAAAATGGACGTGTCCGTTCTGATAAAGAATAGGGGTGAGGTATACGAATGAGATGGGTCGATTACAGCGCTCTGAACTGAAAAGACTAATCGCTCACTATTTCAAGCAAGGCAGACTTTCTAGTTATGAATTGAGTAAATAACACTCTGTAATATCATTTTTTAAATTTTGAATATTGGTAATTATGAGGATGATATTTACAGATTTATTTTTTTAAATTCTAATATGCTAATATAAATATACCGTATTTGTTTGCCGCCATATACAGTATATATATATATTTTATATATTCTAGTCGAGGATAAGAATGAAATTTTATTTGCATAAATGTGAATTTTTGAAGTTTAAATTGAAAAAAGATTTCATATCGAGAATAGCAGCAATATTTATGAATCATAATAACTAGTTTTTTAAGTAGTATATATATATTCAGAAAGAATTATTTGGATAAATCTGAAGCAAATGCATATTTATATATGACTAGTTCAAAATAAACATTTAATGATATAATTAATAAAGTATTTCATAAGAAATGATTTTTTAAAATGAAATTTTGTAAAAACTAAGATTAGCATTTACTGTATATCTTTACAAATCGAGTCCAATTGTTTTATAATGTTTTGGGTGAAAACAATAAAAATACAAAGCGAAAGATAGTTATAACTTTATTAAAATAAATAGAACATAATACGTAAATATAAGTAACAATTGAAATCTCTCATACTTTATACCGAACTTTCAGAAAGACATGGTAGAACATAAACTATAAGTTTGACTATCGAATACAAATATAAACTCTTATTAGAAAAATTAGCAGAAAACCAAAACAGATATAACACAAAATTCATTTTGACACTCACGTTCAATTTTTATATTTTCTTTTTTAAATTCGATGATTAAGTTGTCATGGAAACGAAACATATATCGTTTGGTTTTTATCATTTGGTCAATTAACGGATATTAAACACTTTATCAACGAGAATCGATTGGAATAGTTTTTAATTTTATTACAAACGCAGAAAGAAGTATACATTTTCAAATAAAACATCTTAACTTCTTTTTCAAATAATAAAATAAAATACTTCCCGTAGTCGCCATTATGCTTGGTATTTTAGCAACTTATCGCTTAGTTACTCGTTTAGTTACGACTATATAATGCTGCATTTTGAGTAAATTAATAACAACATAAATTAAATTGTAAATAATAAATTGAAACTTATGCTCAAAATCAATTTTTGGAAAAAATGATTGAACACCTGTCATTAACCTACCTAACCCTGTTGCTTAGAAAAAATAAATGGAATAGTCCAAAGCCTACCTAACCCTGTTGCTTAGAAAAAATAAATGGAATCGTCCAAAGCCCGCCTAATAAATGCTCAAAATCAGTTTTCAGATAAAATGATTGAACACCTGTCATTAAGCCTACCTAACCCTGGTTGTTAGAAGAAATAAGTGGAATCGTCCAAAGCTCCGCAAACTCGAATTCGCACCTGTAATGAGTAATCTCATTGGTTTGTAAGTATTGTAAGGAAGCCGAACATCTTCCGCTTAGGTGACAAACTTTTTGGAAGGAACTGTACTATAGTTGTGAGGAGGAACCAGAACAAATTAATTGATTTTCAATCAAATCTTATCGGGAATCACGCCTTGGATAACAACGGTTGTTAACCAAGGCACCACTGTATAATTAAGTGCCAATTTAAATAAAATAAATTTAATCCATAGTTCTATGTATTATTATTATTTTCATTTATTAGTTTTAGAATATAATAAATAATTGATAATCATTCAATATATGAATGTGGTCTGCTATCATTTTACAGAATTTGCTTCTGGTCTATGAATAGAAAAAAGTTGCCAACTCCTGATCTACACAAAATTAATCAGCTATTTGTTAATGTATATAATTTTACTCAGCAATCTGTCATTAAATGCAAGATATGGATATAGATTAATCTTATTTAACAACAGAATATTTTTATAAAATAGAATTAGATTATTATTTATTTTGATTATTTGCAGTTTACTTTTCAATTATATATAAAATAGTACAATTAGGGTTGTAAATTTTTTCAAGTTTAAAAGTGTTTTATAGCTAATAAAGATTTTCATTTCTCAATTTAGAGTTATATTAAATTCATTTAACATACTAAAAGATTTTTGTTAAAAATGTCAATAATATTTAGCATTAATAAAAGTATTGCCTATATTTTAAAATTTTGTACATGGTAAATATATACTGTATACCTAACCCTCAATTTATATGGTAGACTGGTTCTGCAAAAGTACAGAATAAATCAAAATTAACATTTGTATAGAAAATAAAGGTATAGGTTTCGTAAACTTCAATTAAATAATTTGCATTTTATTTAAAAATAAATTACAAATAAATTCACACAAATTTTATACAAATATACAACAAATATTTAAGAATAAAGATGTAAGCTAAATGTCAAAATATATGAAAATAAGTTTATTCCATATTTTCCTTTCTTGCTAATATCAAAATAGTCTTTTTCCTTAGTTCAAAGCCAATATTGCTGCTAATTTCCTCTATCTCAGATTTTTTAAATTTATTTTCTAAATTTTTAGAATCAGCTCTTATAAATCTCTTCATATTGAGCTAAGGAGTTTCATAATTTTCTTTCAAATCTTAAGATTGATCCATGTTTGGATCAATGTCGAAGAAATAATTTATTGAAAGATTAACGTGACTGATAATTTATTGCTATTTTTCATTCTTTATAAATTACTATATATGTTAATTAACAATTCTAATAATTGATTATTACATAAAAATTAAAGATCATGTATATATTGTATTGTACCGTATATCAATAATATATATAGAGCTGCTCATCAATACTAATGTAACAGCTAAAGATTTTATTTTTCATTGTCCATAGTCTAGAATAGTATTGCTATCATCTTTGTTGTCAATGTTGGATTTAAACCATGTTAAACCAAAATCATGCCATGAAAGATGAAAATTCAGAATCAATTTTTCAATCATGTTAAATCAAAATCATGCAATTCAAGTACTGTATAAATCAAGGTTTAGGTGTATATAAAATTATTCTAATAACCAATATTAACTAAATAATCCTAACAGTACCAATTAATTTAGAATAAATTGAAATTAATGATTAGATAAATTATGTTTTTTCGTGTATTGATTGATAACTAAACTATAATTAAAAACAAATGTATAGGAAAAGATGGCTGATAAAACTGATATGAGGATTCGTCATCATCATTTCTTATTTCATCCAATACTGGATATATATATCTTCTTTTGTTTTCAGATATACCTATTTTGTGCAATCTGCATCCACAGGGAACCAAATACTTTTCTTATATAATCTCTCCATTGTTTGTATTGCCTGCCAGGATATCTTTTCCCTTGCCTTGGTTGCCACACTAATTCTCTTTGTTGAGGATTTATATAGAATCATAATAGTGACAAAAAAAATCAACACTAAAGTGAAGCCAAAAAAATACAGGTTGAAATCAAAAATCCAGCAATCAATATTCCGGTTCCATCAGTTTTTCGGCACAAATGTCGGAAAGCATTTTTAAACTTACTACGTTGGCACGCTATTGTTATCTGGAGGCACTGTTTATGTTTTGATGGTCCTGTATCCAGAATCAGATGTTTGGTTATGCTTGCAACCAGGATTGCCAGATTGACTTTTCTGATGCCAAATGAGTTCTTTTTGGTTTTTTTTTTAGACATGGTTGGCATTAGAAATTTTTTTAACATTTTGGCGTTTTTTTCTGCCTTTTTTTGCTTATTAGCATTATATAAAATCTTTGCATTACATAAAAAAACAAGCACAACTTGCAGTAGAAATAAAGTTTATTTAACTTAAAATCCGCAAACGTTTTCGGTCGAACGACCCTCTTCAGGCGGTGTTCTAATGTACAAACGGAATTCTAAGGAACGCCGGTTCTATCGCGTTCTTTTAAATTTTTATAGTACAATCGAATTAGAATGTTCGATGTTGATACAGGTTTAAAAAAACAAATACGTGCCAGTATTATCATAAACAGTATTATTTTTTTTTAAACCTGTATCAACATCGAACATTCTAATTCGATTGTACTATAAAAATTTAAAAGAACGCGATAGAACCGGCGTTCCTTAGAATTCCGTTTGTACATTAGAACACCGCCTGAAGAGGGTCGTTCGACCGAAAACGTTTGCGGATTTTAAGTTAAATAAACTTTTTATTTCTACTGCAAGTTGTGCTTGTTTTTTATGTAATGAAAAGTATCTAAGTTAAGCAGTTGTTTTTTCAAAAGTTATTGATATTATATAAAATCTTTTAACTTTTTTTCAAGGGCACAGTAATGAATTAAAATTCTGTAGAATTATTTTATTTAATTGAATTAATATTCTGTAGAACTACAGTCTTTTATTTAGTTATTGAATATTAAAATTTCATTTGCTTTTCATTTAGTGTTTATTTCTTTAAAGCACTGTACAAGCAATCCTTTTCTGTTAAATATATATAGCATATATATATATATACATAAAAAATCCGGAATTTTCGAAAATACAGCAATTTTCAGGTCCCAAGGTTGCTGGATTTTTGATTGTCAACTTGTATAAATAATTAAGGTTAGGTTTTACAATGTTCCATTAAAGTTCATGTTAATTTTAACCATCAGTTAATTAACCATTTTAAAATTGCTAAATAAATACTAATTAGTAGTTATTCTGATATTAAACTACTAATTAGCATTTATCTAACAATTTTAAAACATAACTGGTGACTAAAATTAACAGGAACATTAATAGAATATTTTAAAACAAACACTACAGGAGAACAAAGTCTAGGAGTTTAAATTATCTGGACAGTATCCTGATCAAGATAATAAGATTGACATGGAATTAAGCAGAATAATAGAGCAGGTTGAGGGTTTTCATCAAAGCATAAGGTAACTGCTGTGAAATGATGAGGTGTCAAAAAATGTAAAGATTGTATATAAGTTATATTTTGTACCAATTCTTAGCTATGTATCCAGCTCAATCAATGAAAATGAAATTTCTAAGGAATATAGTATAAAATACAGGAAAATATAAAGTAATAAATGAAAAACTGAAAAAGTCTATAGAATTAGATAAGATACAAAATTAAATTAAAAATTAAAAAAATGAGATTGAGATGATTTGACTGAATAATAACTCTCAAGGCAAACCTACAAATAACAGATATAGAGTAAAAGATCAAGTGGTAAGCCAAGAAAGAACAAAATAATGTGATAAAACAAGATATTACCCAAAGAGAAATGGAGGCAATAAATGTGTGAAATGAGAAGAAAGGATAAATCACTAATTCACACTTCTTTTTAACTGAAAAATCATCTGGATAAATGGGGAAATAACAATTTTGTTCCTATTCACCCATTTTATTATTTAGATATAAACATAATTAATCAGAATAGGTTTGCCTTCAAAACAAATTTTTTAATATAAAATTTATACACTGGTATAGGGCTGCCAAGAGGAGATGACACCTGAGACTTTTGTCATAAGCCCAGCATCGAAAAGGCCCAACGTGTACAATAGGTTGCAGGCCACCACCAGAGCACACTGTCTACCACCCAAACCAGTCATGCCAAAATAAACTATTTTATATAGGGCATATAACAGTATCTTGATATTCTTGCTTTGCTATCAATGGAACATGACCTGGCAATGAAAACTGATGATGATGAGGTGATTAAAGATTTCACTAACCATAAAATGAGGAAATGGATGAAGCAGGCAAGGCAATAAAAATTAAAAAATTCTCTTTTTATTTAATACAGTGGATTCCGCTTAATTGGGACACGTCAGGCCAAGCCATTTTGTCCCAATTAAGCAAACATTTTCATTGAAAATGTCATTTATTACAAAAAAATATATATAAAATTTCAGTGTATATATGCATATAATCACGTAAAACCATCAAAATAAAATGCTATACTATATATTATAACTTTTAACATATTTTCTTTGAAATGCATAAAAATTAAAAAGGAAACAGTCTGATATAATTTATTCGATCCAAATTCCGTGAAAAATATTTTAATTTTCATGCATTCTTGTACATTTTATATGCAGTATACAGTTTATTAAATTTACAAAGAGCTTTAATATATCTGCTGGCTTTTATAATTTTGAGGAATGCTTTCGCAAAGTAATTTTAATAACATTATTCTGTATTTCTCCTTTATAAAATGCTAGAAATTTTAACTTATTATATAATTTTTCTAGGAATAATGCATATTAAACTTACGTTGAATTATTTTAAATTATTAAAATAAAAAGTTGTTGGCTAGTAAAAGTTAGATTACGTTTATTTGGCCTTTTTAATTTGATTCTGGATATGTAATAATTATTTCATAAATATTATTAATTTCATCCAAATTTATTAGCAAAATTTTATAATTTATATAAATTTATTTATTTATTTTTAATATAAACAAAATCATTACTGAATAATTGATTATTATTTAAACATAAACTGTGACTCTCACTATAATAATATCATAGTAATAAATTTTATAAAATACTGTACCGATAAATTTTATAGCAATTTATAAAATATTATACTCATCATTTGCGTTTATTTTCGGAATTTTATTAAGATTACTTTTTATCCAACAGAACATCGCTTATTTCTCTTGGTATCGATTTTATCGTGTCAAGAAGTTTTTTAACATAAATATCTTCTCGAGTTTCCATAATAGTTTTCGTGAGATAACTTACACTGTCAAATTGTCTTTCTTTTAGATAGGCATTACGTAATGCTAAAAATGTTGAATTAAATTTATATTCCCATATGGCTGATGGCCAGTCATGAAAGAAAAATGTATGAACTATACAGTATTAAATTTTTGATAGATAAATCGATAAAAGCATTATATCGTATTAATTGAAAAAGACTAAGAAATGATTATTTTTGTAGATATAAAAATTAATATTTTCCTTATAAATTAAAAGCACTGTCAGTTCGATGATTTGCAAATACATTATTCTAACTATTAAACTAATAATATTGATTTTGTTTCTCAATAAGAATTTGATGCAAATGCTGAAAAAACTTAATTTGTTTTTTGTTTGCAATTGTTTTATTTTCTTGTAAACAATTAGAAATACTGTATTTAATACAGTGGGTGATCGGTTAACGAACAATTCGGATAACGAACATTGTCTTGGAACGGATTATGTTCGTTAACCGATCACCCACTGTTATTTATATGCATTCTTCTGATTATAAAAATCATCGTTAAGTTTCTATTTCTTATTATTTATTGAAATGATAGATAATGAATAGATAGATAAGTATACTGAATGAGTGGTGACGAAAGGTCACAACTTTAGAAACGTGTATCAGAGGTGAGTAAAAAAGCCGTATAGACATAGTACGGAGCTTAACTGATTTATTGTAAAAGAAGGCTTTAAAGAAGCAGGCTTATACTTTGTAGTGTTTGGCTACTTAAATCTCCAGACTTAAACCCCTTAGATTAATGTTTATGGGATGGATGAAAGCGCTGTCTATGAGAGAAAAGTGGAAACAGGACTAGAATTGCTCGACTGTATTTTGGATGCTGCAGAACTAATGAAGAACACAATGAATTAAAAGGAGCCGCGCGATTTCCAGTGCAGCTGCATTGTGTATTGAGATGGAAGGTGGTATTTTTGAGCACTTATTATAAACGGGTAATATTAATTTTAAGAATAAACACCATTAAATACAGGTCTGCTTCTTTGTAGTCTTCTTTTACAATAAGCCAATTATAACTCTGAAACTGTCCAGAATCAGATCTATGGCTTTTTTACTCAGACAGATCACTGCTATACGTTCCCAAACTAGTGATCTTTCAGTCACGACTGGATATCATCTATTCTGATAGATAAATTGTTCGTTATCTATCAGAAAATAATGTATTCGACACATTTTATATGATTTATGACCAGTAATATTGAAATATGATTTAATAGAAAAATTTAATATTGTTGTCCATTGATCATGATTCGATATTGCTGTTCAGGATTACTACTCACAAGATTAATCTTTTACTAAATCAAATAGAAAGATTTTAAAAACTTAAAAAAATTAAGCGAATTACCTCTGTTTTAGCATTGCTTGTCAGGATAAATTTCCTATAAATGTTATTTTTCACTTTTAGGGTTTAAACTATCAAAGATAACTTTTATCTTTTTTATTTTAAAAGCATAAAAAAAGATATAAGTACATCTATTTGCACTTATCAAATGTAAGACAAGATGTAACTCATTTATCCGTGATTTGAAAGCGTTTTCACGCTCTTACAAAAATAAAAATTGTAATCCATCCATCATTTATTTTCCTATTTGTCGATGTTAATCTTTTTCTTTCAAATTCTGATATTTTTTCAAATTATCTTATCGATTTGATATAGAAAAAATATTTTATTTTGGAAAAATAATCGTTTTATCTAGTTAATTCAGTTTTATTTCATGAAATAAATTATTTGCTTATATTAATATTTAAATAATAAATATTGGATTTGTGAGAAGGATAATGAAGTTCTTTGAAAATTCAATAATATTTCAACATTTGTAATCTTTTTGTTTTTATAATGATTTAATTATTAAATAACGATATAAAAATTAAATAAAATCTAGTTTAGTTAATGTTTTTTCATTTTAAAACATTGTTCTATCATAAATTATTGCAAAACAAAAATGAAAATATAAATTAATTTATTAATGTATAGTTCTATGCTTTTTACATGCAATACATTTTTAATCAGGTAACATCTGCACTCGTGGATGACCTACTTTTTATCTTTATTTTTATTTTTTGCCAATAATTTTTTCATACTTAATTAATTAATATAAAACAGATACATCCATTATTTTACTAGTATTATTTAATTTTATTTCTTATAATAATTTTTTAAAATAAAACATTGAAACAAAATTATCTTTAATAATTTTTCTTAAAACGTTTACCATTTAAATTTTTTTATCGTTGGAACGATAAAAAAAATGATATCGTCAATATCTATCATAATGTTGGAATATATCGTTCCAATATTGGTTCATTTTATTTATTATGAATTTATTGGGTCAAAAAATAGTTTTTATACTATCATCTGAAGGAAAATAATCTAACCAGGTAGACATCATGCCTGTCTGTGTCCTCTCACTAATAACTTTTGAACTATTTAACACAGTGGTTCTTAAGCTTTTCGATGTCACGGAACACTTTTGATTGTAAAAAAAATTTGCGGAACATTATATCACTAAGACCATAAAACAAACAACAAATATATGCATGAATATGTATTATACAAAAAATTATAATTAATTTAAATAATAATGAAAAACATTAATTAAAAAAAAAACATATTCTTAAGTAACTCTTTTAGAAATGTGGTACCCGAGAACGGTATTGAACAGGCTTTTGGTCTACCTGCGGCGTGTGGCGCGGATAAGGATGGGTAATGAGCGCTCGACGGAATGACACAGAGACTACGGTTTAGAAAACCAATAACTTCCTTTAATTGAGAGAGATTCCGTACAAAATAGAATAAATCCCGATAATCATTTCGGAAGATAAATACCTGGAGTCACAAGTATAATTTAGTAGTCAGTCCTTTCGACGAAAAGGAGGAATCACTGTCCAATGTAACTTTTCTTCCTTGTTGGAATTTTCAATATTGGGAGAGGAGCACAAAGTAGATTGCTTGATCAAACTATTATAGTCGATTTTATGTCGTACTCAGTTCTCAGTCGGGTGTGGAGAGCAGACTCGTGGATGGGGAGTGCTTCTGAGACGTCGGAGATTCAATCCTGGTGTCGTAAAGACTACCGCACACGTCTGTACCATTCCAGATCTTACAAGCAACTCTTCGAATATTCCTTTTTCACCCTGTTCATTCTCTAGATCACCTCTGACCTTTCGGTTTCACCTTCCCTTTCCCGGGGAAAGATTACGTCACATGTTTTCTCCCGTTTGTTTTTCTGCTGTGTCTGGTAAGACACCTGCATGTAACGCGATTCTTTATTTGACTATAATTATATCTTCCGTTGTGTATTATTCTTTCTCTATGATATGAAGACAGAGTTCTCCGGGGGGTAAAACAATATGTTTATCGTCAGCTTTACTCTGAAGGTGTCACTTCGTTCGAATTCCTTTCGTAATTTTTTTTGATGGGGTGGAGAGCGACGTTTTACAGTCGACACGAATTCTGGATCTCCACAGAAAAATGGAACATTTTTAAATCAAGTTTAATGCGACGCCTAACCTAATTGTCTTTCGCAGGTTTTAAACCATATCAGGTCTGATATGTAATAAAGCTACCCTCGTTTCTTCTTCAATATTTCTGTCTTTCGCGTTTTTTATTTTTTATATTCATTAATGTTGAAAAGCCTAGCTCACACAAATATGATGTCGAAAACTGTATTTTGCAGATTTGAGCCATGTCAGATCTAATATATGATAAAGCTACCCTCATATCTTCATCAAAATTCCTAAATCTTTCGCGTTTTTTACTTTTTATGTTCATTAATGCTGAAAAGCATACCTCACACAAATGTGATGTCGAAAACTGTAGCAAAATCTTAAGTGCTTTTGTGGGTAAGCCTGCTTAATAGTTTATTCCAAAATGCAAGTTGAATCTTTTCTACATTATAAAATGCGTACTACAAATCGTAAGTGCTTTCTTGGGTAAACCTGCTCAATATTTTATTCGAAAATGCAAGTTCAATCTTGTCTACATTATAAAATGCGTGCTGCGCAATACGCAACTAGGCCTCACTTTCATAATTTCGCAAGAACACTTGTAACACGTTCGCGGAACACCAGTGTTCGGGGGAACACCGGTTAAGAACCACTGATTTAGCATATTCCCATGAAATTTGGTAGCGATGTTTTACCATTAATGATCACCTTGACGTCGCATAATTTAATAATGTAGGATCGTTTAATTCTATAGGATTGCATTTACTAATGACTTGGTAATATATATATATTATCAAGCCATTAAAGTTATACGTAGGTAGTTTAATAAATAAGGGAACAAGACCTCATACGGATGTGATATTCCCTATATCATTATAATTTTCCGCCAGGCCGAAGAAAGTTGAACTATGCTTTGCCACATGATCATTAGATGTCGGCTCATATCGGCCATATTCGTCATATTCTCCCGAGATTCTCTTAACAACAGTTGTAAGATGGCGACGCTTAGGGAAACATAGTTAAACGTTATAGTGCGTGATCAAAACGTTGAAGTGAGTAGTGTAAACAGATTTCTTCGTCTAAAAAGCACATCACCAACTGAAATTCATCGCTATTCGCCAACTTGTTGAATATATGCTGCAAATGTTATGTCACGGAAACAAATGTGAGTTCTGATTGCTAAGTTCTATAACGGCAGGATAGACGTGCAAAATGAGCAGTGATCTGGCCAGCTAAGCAAGTCTGCCACAGATGACAATGTCTGCTGCATTGAAGTTCTGATTCAGGAGGATCGACGCATTCGATTTAGTGATGTTGCTAATGAATTCAACAGATTTTGTGTTGTGCTGGTGAACTACCTTCTCCTTGGCGTTCTTCGTCTTCCAACTGTGCTGCACACACTTTTGCAAATTTGGTCTCTTCCTTGGTGGTTCTGTGCAACGCTAGTGACCTTCAACTAATTCCTGTGGTCACACTTGTGATATGGTGATTGTGCTGTGCTTATGAACTTCCTTGGTATTCCTCGGTGTTCTTCGTCCAACCACTGTGCTGCACAGTTTTGCGCTTGTGGTCTCTACCTTGGTGGTTCTGTGCAACGCTAGTAAACTCTTTGTAATCTAATTTTGATCTGCAGCCACTTATTTCTCACCCAATGGTGCTCTTCTCCGTATTTCAACTGTGTTGTGACCTTGTGCTTGAATTTTAGTGTTCACTTGTTGGATACTGTTCCGCCTGCCTAACTTTACTTCTAATTTGTACTATTGTGAAACATTCTTCTCGTCCACCTATTTCAACTAGTTCTCTGCAAGTTGCTGCTACTGTTTTTCGACTGTTCTATGTGGAATCTCCGAATCCTACAGCCCGCTGTTTTGTTCTGGGTTCCTATGGAATACTCTCTCATTTCCTCTAGTGTCCTGACACATTTCTTTTGACAAGACTTTTATACTATCCTACTCTTTTCCTTCCCTTCTCACTTCCCTTCATTCTTCAAAGGTTATACCTAGGAGTACGCCCTACTAATCCTTTCAATCAACCAATCTCAGTGGGAACTGTACACAACATCGTTCATGAGCAACTAGGGTACAGAAAAAGTGTTCACGCTGGGTACGGAGGAAATTCACAGAAAGTCAGAAAGTCATTAGGATTGATCTCATGCACTTATGCGGTACCATGAGAAAGAGTGACAGGGTGCATCATGTGGCACCGGAGACGAAGCTAGCATCCATGACATGGGAACATGTATTGTTTCCTTCCAAGAAATTCAAAACAACTCCATCAGCAAAGAAGTTCATGGGGATAGTTTTTTGGGACTACAGGGGCGTGCTTCTTGTTTTCCTCACCAAAAGAGAGACAATTAATGCTGACCGCTGTTGTGGCACATTGAAGTAGTTGCGCAAGGAAATTCGTCAAAAATGACCTGAGTTGCTATGAACAGGTATCATATTGCTGCACAACGCCAGGTCACACTCGGCCAACAGCACGTGTGACTTGTTACAGCGCCATCAGTGGGAAGTATTGAACCACTTCCCTACAGCCCCGACTTGGCATCTAGTGATTTTCATCTGTTCGGATCATTGAAGAGGCACCTGGGTGACAAGCGATTCATAACCGACGAGGAAATTCAGCAAGATGTCATCTCGTGGCTTCAGGCGCTTGATATTGACTTCTTCAATACTGGCATAAGATGCCTTGGTTACCATTGAAACAAATGTTTAGACAAATATGGAGATATGTGAATAAATAATCTGTACAAAGGTCATATTAATGTTTATAAGTATATGAATTGTTGGTTCCAAAAAGGTTTTCATATGCTTCGCACGGCTGAGGTTACTGGAAGTTGATCAGTTATCAGTGGCGGACTTTCGCATAAGCGGTGGAGGCGGTCGCAAACCAAGGAGCCCATTATTTAGCTTTAAAGCTTGTATTGAACAATATTAAATTATAAAAAAGTTATTATTTTTCGATTTTGTTACATACCTTGTGTGTATTTTTTTAAAAATAAAAGAATTTATTTTCTAAAAAAGATTTATTTTAATAGGGCCCCAAAATTCTCTCACCCCTAGAGCCCCTTAAAGCAAAATCCGCTGCTGTGTTATAAAGTCTATCAATTCGAACCTGCATCGTAGAAGCTAAAAATGGACGCATCCGTTCTGACCATGGTTCTAACTGAGAATAGGAGTGAGATTTATGACTGAGATGGGTAAAAATGGCGCATCCGTTCTGACCATGGTTCTAACTGAGAATAGGAGTGAGATTTATGACTGAGATGGGTTGATTACAGCGTTTTGAACTGAAAAGATTAATCGCTGATCACTATTTCAAGCAAGGCAGACTTACTAGTTATCAATTGAGTAAATAGATAATATGCTCTAATGTCATTTTAAAAATTTTTGACATTAGTAAATTATGAGTATGATATTTACAGATTTATGATTTTAAATCTCTATGTTATTATAACTTTACGGAATTTGATCTGTAGCCATATATATATATATGATTTTAATATATTCCTGTCGAGGATAAGAATGAAATGTTATTCAATGAGTGACATTGTGTAAATTTGCAATGTATAATAATTACGATATCGAAATACACAAATTCTTTCGATATTGTAATTGTTACAGAATACAAATAAAGAATCAGTAGGACAAATATAGATTTTTAATTTACAGATTATTACATATAAATTTAATTAATTATATCGGTTTAAAAGTAATAACACATTTTAAAATATTATGAATATACAGTGATACCTCGGATTACGAACGTCTCGGTTCACGAACAAATCGGTCTACGAAATTATATCGTTTTAAAAGTAATAACACATTTTAAAATATTATGTATATATAACGAACATTTAAAACCCGAATTTCTTTACCCCGTCGGAAAAGTTGTTAAAGTTGTTATGAAAAAGAGAAATAAACATCGTTTGGTTTTCATTATAATCAACGGATATTAAACACTATCAACGAAAATCATTTGGAATTATTTTTTAATTCTGTTATATCCGCTGAAAGAGGTATGAATTTTCAAATAAAACATCTTTACATACATAATCCATATTATAGCTCATGTAGCTCGTATAACACGGATTCATATAACGCAGAACGTATTTCCCATGTAGACCAACTGCATAGTATTTAATATAAAAATACTATGCAGATTTTGACGTTATTCCCTCTTTTTCAGCTTTTTATTGAAGAACTAATATCTATCTGTATAAAAGGATTATAAATTATGTATAAATATTAATTTAATGTCGGCCGGATGGCCGCGTGGTAAAGCTTTGGCTTACCACCCTGGAGGATCCGGGTTCAAATCCGGGTCTCACACCTCCAGTTTTTCAGGAGGGGTCCGGGCCCGGCCCGTTGAACCCCATCCTTCAACCATCCGGTTGACCCCCTTCACGGGTGTTCGCCAGCCTGTGATGGGCTCTACAAGTGGCCGCCGCCAGATACAGTATATCCGAAGAGGATATGGCGGCGAAATCTAATTAACCAACTATTAATTTAATAAAATATTAATACAAATGTTACATTCTTATGAATTGAAAACAGCGGCGTAATCTAATTAACCAACTAACCAACTATTAATTTAATAAAATATTAATACAAATGTTACATTCTTATGAATTGAAAATAATAAAATAAAATACTTCGTGTAGTCGCCATTATGTTAATGAGAATACTTTGACAACTTATTTCTTAATTGCTTATATAGTTATGGCCAAATAATGCTGCATTTTGCCTAAATTAATAATAACATAGATTAATTGGTAAATAATAAATAAAAACTTTCCTAATAAATGCTCAAAATCAGTTTTCAGAAAAATGGTTGAGCATCTATCATTAAATCTACTAACCCTGTTGCTTAGATAAAACAAATGGAACCGTCCAAAGTTCTGTAAATTCGAATTCGCTTCTGAACCGATTAATCTCATTGGTATGTAAGTATTGTAAGGAAACCGATGACAACTTATTTCTTAATTGCTTATATAGTTATGGCCATATAATGCTGCATTTTGCCTAAATTAATAATAACATAGATTAATTGTAAATAATAACTGAAAATTTCCTAATAAATGCTCATAATCAATTTTCGGAAAAAATGATAAAAACTTTCCTAATAAATGACAGATTTAATGACAGATGCTCAACCATTTTTCCGAAAACTGATTTTGTTTTCAGAAAAATGGTTGAGCCTCTGTCATTAAATCTACTAACCCTGTTGCTTAGATAAAACAAATGGAATCGTCCAAAGCTCTGCAGATTCGAATTCGCTTCTGAACCGATTAATCTCATTGGTATGTAAGTATTGTAAGGAAACCGAACATCTTCCACTTAGGTGAACACCTTTTTGGAACCACTGTAAAAGTTGAATAAATTTATACAATAAGAAATCTTGTTATCTTACTTATTGAACCAACCTCGTATATTTAATCATTGCGTTTTACTTTACTAGTATCGTATTTCTTTTGTTTAAAACAAAAGAAACTATTACTATAAAGCCATATAATTTTTGTCTTTAATAGAATGATTACAAAATTTAGAATTCTCTTTGACTTCAGGACATTAAATTAGATTTAATGGAGCTATTTATCATTTTTGATAAAAACAATTAGTTCTTCCAAAGTCTTTCAATTATATCTAATGCAAAAATATAAATCATTCTCATTTTTGTAACGACCAACTCAGATGAATGTTGTCTCTTATAAAAATATTTTTCTTATTTAGTACAATAATATAATTTTGAGCACTTCTAATGGCGATTTCAAAATTTCTATATAGAAGATTTTTATGACTGGAGAATAGATAGGGAACTTATTTTGATAGAGTTTATATATTTTCTTACTTAAAACTACCTCTTATTTCTTTTAAATGAATTAACTTTGGGGTTTAAGATTATGGAATATTTGGCTCGATGGAAATTATGGAAGGTTCGAGCCCCAAGTCATACTTTGATGTCGCCATCGAATAATGTATAACAATGTATTAACTTATAATGAAATCCTAGTATTAATTTATTATATTTTTATTATATTTCTTATTAATTTTTAAATTAATAAAAGTTTTTAATGAAAAAGCTTTTCATTTTTCATTCATTATCCGAATTCATTTTAACTGATTAGAGTAATATACACCAATAGGTTAAATTATATTTGGTGGATATTGCTAAAATAATACAAAATTCTATTAGAACAGGTTTTAAAATTTTTGATTTAATATTAAATAGGATCATACTGTACAAAAATTACGAAAATTCTTAATTTTTAAAATTTTTGTACTGTATTGTTATTATTATTATTTTTGTATTATCTTAATTCTTTTTAAATATTCAAAGACTTTATTTAAAAAATTATTGTTAGATTACAATTTATTTTAAAACTTAAATTATTTCAGTAATAATGGAAGTTTCCAAATTTAAAATAATTTTGAGAGCAATTTGATTTCAAATGATTGGAAGTTATTTATAACTTTTAGATTGGAATGTATGTAAAAATATGAATAAAAAGTGATACATAAAATATCAAGAAAGTATTGTATTGTACTTCATTAAATGTTTGCAAAATTGCTTTGAAATAGGAAATACAAAAAGTTATGTTAAAAAGAAAAGAATAATTCGCTACATATAGTAAATTAATATTAAAAGAAAATAACTAATTCAAAAGGGGATCAATAATTTCATTCCAAATTTTTGAGACTTCCAATTTGATCTTTTATAATCAGTTATATAAATAATTTAAGACGCTTTGCATATCATCAGATCGTTCACTTTGCCTACATATTAATCATATGTTTGAATATAAGAGTATAAATCAAATAAATCTATTAGAATTTTTCAAACATTTTCGAAATTAATGAACATTTTTCAAGTTTCATTTAATTCAGAATGCAACTTCAAGTCTTAAGAGATTGCATTACTTCATCAAATCTGTTTGAGGCCAAATCTTATTTACAAGTTTTGCTTGCTTGCATATGTATTTTCATATATTTTTAAGGATTAAGATTAAAATAAAATACTTTTTCATTATCTTGTTCTTAACTGATACTTTTTGAAGTTTGTATTTATATATCACAAACTAATTGATATATAAATTTATTAATACTATAACTATTCAGCATTTTGTTAGCAGTTTTTTAAATTTTTGTTAGTAAGTTCTATGCTAAAGTTAATTAGCATGTTTTCTTCAAGTAATATCTTTGAGATTAAAGAATTAATCGTATTGATAAACTGGTACAGTTTTTAAAAACAATCATTATCATCAGAGATTCTCTAATTGATAAACATTTAGTTTTCTTATATAGTAATGGATTTTGTCCTGAGATTTCTTTTCTCTCTAATTTTAAAAAATCTCTAATTTTCTCTAATTTTCTCTCTCAAATAATTAAAATTCTCATTTTAATTATTTGAGAGAGTTTTCAATCTGATAATTGTTAAATGTTTCCTTTCTTAAAACAGGAACTACCAAGAACAATACTAGAACGTCAGTAAAGTTTATATACTTTCTGACCTGTCTAGTGGTGGCTAGTTGTCTATTGCTTTCGTTCACTTTAGATTATCTATAAGTCTAAAAATGATGGATTTTGTTTGAGTTTTGTAGAAACAAATCAAGTTTGAAATAAAGTTTAGCAATTTTGGATGATTTAATGAATTTTTTATTTTTTATTTGTATAAGTTCATTAACGCTTCACAATGTTTATAAAATCTTCTCAGTTATCTCGCTTTACATTTAAATTAATCCAAAATGTAACCAAAATTTGAGATTAAATAATGCTGTTATTAGCCTTATTGATAAACTGGTAGTTTTTTTTAGGACAATCATTGTTATTAGAGATTCTTTCTATAACTGATAAACATTTAGTTTTTCTTTTAATCGATTTTATCCTGAGACCTTTTTATCTCTAATTTTTAATATATTCTTCAAAAAAGTATCATATTAATTATTTGCGAATTAGATAGAACAAGTAATAAATTATACAGGGCTATTTCATCCTATTTATTACTCATCCTATTGATAAGAATCTTTCTATTCTGAATTTTGACATTCTTTAGCATGTTGATGTTGATCACCTCTCTAATAAAATTATGAATTGGTTGCATTTTCAAATGAGAATTATCATAAATGAATATAAAAATTAATATTGAATTTTTGAGTAATCTGAATAACATTTGGAATTAGATTCTATGTATTTTGACATAGATTTACGAGTAGTTTAAATTTTTGTTAGTGAATTCTATGTTAAAGTTAAGTAATACGTTTTTCTTCCAAGTAATATCTTTAAATGCTTGTTTGAATACGCTGTTATGCTCCTAAACATATACTGTATTTATGCTGCATTGAATATTCTATATAATTCCAATCAATATAGAATTTGATCACATATTCTCTTCGAAAGCATATATCTTCAATAGCATTTATAAGATGTAAAACTTAAATATATTTTACAAGAAAAATTTATCATAAAGATATTTCAATAACTTTCAAAGTATTTTGAATAACTGGTGATCGGGATTTTGAATTTTATTGATGTCATAAACGATCTCCCATTATTTAAACTATGTAAAAAGATTAATAGTTTTATGAACAGAATGGAAAGAGTAAAAATTAAAAAATTTATTTGATTCTTTTTAAAGTTTTTTCTTAAAAAATCTGAAACATTTTTATATTTATAACTATAGAATTTTCCAGTGTAAAAATAAAATCGATTTTTTATTTTATTAAGAATATGATTGGTATGTAATGCATGCAGTTCATAATAATTTAATTTTTATTTACAAATTTCGTTTAAATAAGTTTTCCATATAAATTTCATCAAAAATATTTAAAATTTTTCTTGGACGATTTTATTCATTTAATCTTATATTTTTTGGCAAAGACTGTTGACTTTAGAATGTTGATAATAATAAGAATTAGTATTTTATTTTCTTTATGATCTACTTTAAAGTGTTTATGCAAATTGGATCTTTTATAATAAAAAATTACGTGGAAAAGTTTTTCAAACTTCAAAGCAAATTTTGCATAAATAACGGAGTTAGTAAAAAATTAAATATTTTTTTACAATTTTTTATAAACATGGATAAAAAAAATAATATATTTAATATTCAGAGGTAATCGATATGTAGAAAAAATTTTTAAAAAGATCGTTCAAGTAGAAAAATATGTTGCCAAAATTCATTAATTTTCAAGCAAGGAAATAATGTTGAAGGTTTATTGTATCTCAAATCATGAAGCGTAGAACAATTCTTCAATCAATGATTTCCGAGTAAACTAGTCTATATAGAGAAAGAAAATCTTCTATGAAAACTGAAAATACTTAGGAAATAGTTATACTTTCTTATTTAAAATTTTGTTTTATAAATATTTTTTTCTTTTATTTTTAATATTAAGCATCTAAATGTAGCTGTATAAATCTAAAAATGTTATGATGTACAATATACATTAATATATGCTAAAACAAAGTATAACATGCAATATTAATTTCAATATGGCCATAATTAATTAAATGAAATACTATATACTCAAAATACCGAATCTGAATATTTCCTATAAAAAATTGGATAAAAAAAATTAATTCAGTCTTATCAAAAATTTTATTAAATGATTTTTTATCCTGTCAAATAGTATAATGGTAATTTGCTATAATTATCAAGCATATAATAATAATAAGATCTATAAAACTATACTGTATATATGAGATAGGAATAATTAATAACGTTTTTTAAAATTCCTAATATTCTTAAAAATTTAGACAGCAATCTATAACAAAATAACGCAGGTTATTTATGAATAGAATTTATGAACACCTAATTTTAGTAAAATGGATTTTAAGGGAATGATTTTTCACAGTCCCCTATTCAATATCCTAAATATCCTATGTAATAATTATTTTATAATATTTGTTTTAATAATTTTTTTTTATTTTTTAAATTAAAATTCTTATATATATATGTATATTTTTATTATGAAATTGAAATTATTCTCATAAAAAATTGGACAGTGATTGATTAATATTTTTATTAATTTTTTACATCTTTCTCCTATTAATAAAAAATAAGGTTTAGATCCTATTGATTTTCATCAATATCAGTAAAATCTTAAGAAGAAAAAAAAAGATAATGCAAAAAAATTGAATGTAAGGGATTGAATATTTGGAGATTTAATGCCGCCGAATCTATACGAGAGATAAAAAGTGGCAGGCTAATTAAGAGCTCATCAAGGGTTGTTCATACAGATAATGGTCTCTGTAGCTTTGAAGCATGTTAGATTTTCATTTGGAGGAGTGAGATCAGATCCCGGAGGTAACGTCTTTGATTTTTGTCAGAATGAATCTGGGTCCAGCCCATCGATCCACCCTTCACTTTCCAGTTAATTCCATCATAGGTTTGTGCAGCTTTTGCGTGGCAACTTCTGTGTTAGAAAGTAAGATAAAACTATAAAAGTAAGAAGATAACGAGTTCGACTGGTACCTTATATAACACAAAATTCTTCTTTTATACTGTATTATTAAATTTTTGTAATTTTATTTTAGTTTGTGCAATTTGTACAGAAACAAATCTCTAATTCTGAAAACTTAAATTTGTCTTACATTAGAGGGCAAAAATACTGTATGCACTACTATCAAGATGCAGAAATACTGTAATCAAAAAATCTCATTTATTACTTAACAAAGACATTACAAAATATGATGATAATATAATATAAATAATATATAATTAAAATATATTTCCTGGATGAATACAAATAAAATTTGAATATTTCCACATTGGCTTATATACTTCTGAAGACAATACTGTATTATATAGCTTTAAAAATAATGTTGCATTATGATTATTTATGAAAATATCAACCATAGATTTGCAGATAAAAATCATTGAATTTTGCAATTTTACATTCGTAACTCTTTTCTTATGAAATTTTTCAATAACATAATTTTTGCATATTTTATGCGAATACTTCTGAATTCAAAAAAAAATAAAAATAAAAATAATTTTAACCGACTGTACATATTGCATAAAATGAGAAACTTGTAATGGAATATCCATCTTTGATTTAAAGATTTTGTTTTAATATTTTCATATACAGAAAATTCCCAACATATGTAAATGGTTTGTTCAGCAAAACCTCTACATAAATCAAAACATATCTTATACCAGGGATGGTGAATCTGTGGTATGTTGGAAAATTTTTGGGCACACAAAACTTGGAAGCTGATATATAATAAACTCCAATTATTGGGGAGTTGAATTATCTGGGTTGTGGATTATTGATGTTTTATCTTATTCTGCAATATCTGAAAGATTTTAAACATCCCAGATTCATTTCTTTATTATATCTTAAATAATCTATATAATAATTTGTTTATCCTCATTAGTGTCACGTACAACTTTAGTAAGAAATATCTCGAAGACTATTCAATGAAATTTTATAATTCCTTTTGATTTCAGTTTCTATAAGGTGAAATTAGAATTTTTTACTATTAAATATATATTTTAATAACCGTATAAAAAAATTTCAAAAAATCAAATAATGACAAAACTTTTTAACTTATTCTATAGATGGCGCAATGTGTCCGCCTGAGAGGTGGGCTTTCTGGTAGATTAACTTAGGTCTTATCTTTTAGACGATAATCATGCATTAATTAATAGCTGAGAAGGATATATATTAATTAATATAAAAATAAGTTGGATGCAAAACGATTTCGAAACCAGATTGATTATATTTTTATTTGTAAATACTCTCAAAAGCCTCACTGTTATTTTTCTATGCTTATATATTACAAAAATATTAATTATATTTATCTGGCAGATTTAGATACATAAAGAAAAAGTAAAAATGAAGAAATATTTTCAGTCATATTTGCAACATCACTATAACATTTCTTGGATGATAATTACACATTAATTTACAAAAACCTTTCATTTTAGCTTAACTGAATGGCTTTAGAACCGCCATGTACTGATATCAATCTTTTCAGCGAGAAAAACAACCAAATTTTCTGTTTCTAAACTATTCGGTCATTGGTCATTAGATAGAATGCTTAATGACATCAAGAAAGATTAAGTGGGAGTGGGGGCAGTGTGTCCCAAGATAAATACACTTTAAAACGAGCAGCAAAAAGCAGGGCCAACGAAAGGAGGGGGTGATGGATTAAGATTGGACACAGTGACTCGGACATCATCCTATAATTTGTTTTTTACTCAGTAATTAACTGTAGAAAGATGTACTGAAATTTAGAGTCCAAAGAAGGGAAAATAAACTGCCCCAACCTTATAATTTTAAAATTACTTGAGAGCCTATGTAAATTTTTCCCCTGGCCCGGCGACATCTCTCAATGCCTCTGGCGAAAAACTTTAGTCCCACTGGAGTATTTAAATTCAATAGAAAATTCTGGAATTACTCCTAATTAATTGGATATAAAATACAGAATAATTGTAGTGTTGCTAAGAAATAAGGCAACAGCAGATTGATTAGCAGCGCTAAATTAATCGTTAAGAAGATAATTGGGAGGAGACCAATCAATGTGTGTCAAGTTGGTTAGCATGCTTTAATTCCCAGAATGACTCTTTAAGTGATCATGATTTTCCTTTTCAATGGCAAAGAAGTTTCCAGTGAAATCAGCAAATAGAATCACAATAATTAAGATTCAAGACAAATCTTTGAATTCAATTGGATGGAGTATATTTAGAAAAATGTATTTTCTCATGGTTAATTATATGTTGCAGCATCACCAGCAAATGCTTCAGATAATTTTAATTTATCAATTTTCTTTCCAGTTATCCTGAAAATTCCATAATTACTTTTTATAAAAAATATGTTCTTAATTAATAAGACATACTTCATTAATAACAAAGAAATTTCATCTAATAATTAGATTAAATTTTAAAATCATTAAATTATAAAATCACTCACCGATCACCGACATATTCTTTTATTGCTGGAAGAAATAAAAGATTAGCTGCAACAATTTTAGCTGCAACGGGTTTACTAGTTGGCAATAAAAACTACAAATACTGTATTGCAAATAATCCCTTACTGAAAATAAATAAATTTCCTGTTTCCTTTTTCAATAAATCGTAAAGCATTTGAATATATGTATGGGTATGCAATTTATTTTATAGTATTAAATCCATATTGTCCATAATTCTAACTATTTGAGTATTTTGCAGATTATTCAGAGAATCTGTTATCTAGCAGAATTAATTTTCTATTACCTGATTAATTGAATCTACTGGGTATTGTTTAAAATTTAGATCAGCATGTAAGGGATAATTTTTACAAAAATTTAGTCAATTTTGGCAAACACTCTTAAAAAGAATTACCACTCTTGTCTTATACAATAGGCGTACTAGTATGTCACAAAGACATAACATTAAAAATAGTTATTTTAAAGAATAAGCACATAAATTGCATGGTAAAACAGTTGATTATTACCTTGGAGAATCCAGATTTAACTCTGTATCCATATCTTACTTTTTCAGGAGATCTGGATTCAGGCTCAATTAAAACTAACTTAATAAGCATATAGAAAATATATATATAATGATGAAGTTAAGAAAAAAATGCTCATATTGCTGCATTATAGCTTTATCTATTTGGATCAATATATTTTTCTTGGCAGAAAATTTTTATATAAGTATGAATCTACATAAATTGGGAATTCTCTGTACATAACTTTTTCATAAAATAATGGCTAATGCTCCTTGTATATTGAATACAATAATAAAAACAGTTTTACTATAATATTTTTAGAAATAAATGCATTTATATTTTTTAAAATTGATGAAACTTGCAAATATTATGTCTTATTCTTCTTGTTTAATAATGAATCAAATTAAAAACATTTCATACATTTAAAGGAAAACTATTATACAATTTAAAACATAACTGCAAACAGTACTTTATATTATTTTTTGCTGTGAAGAGTATAATATTCATAACATTAAAGTTATGAATGACTTTGAAGAAATAATATGAATTGAATGAACATTTCAAGCAAATGGCTGAAAAATTTTAGTAAATTAGTAGAAAAATTTCTTATAATTTACACAAATTATACTTACTTGTGCATTCATATAACGAAGACAAAAGTCCAACAAAAATGATTTTCCTTTACGAAAGGCACCAGCAACAGATACCACTACCACTTGTTTATCACGAACATGTTCTTGTAAAAGAATTGATTCTAGAGCTTCTTCATCTAGTTCAAATGTATGTCCTTCCTTAGCAACAACAATTTGAATAGGTACTCCCTTCATCTTCATATTAACAGGATTTGATATACCTATATGAAAATATAAGAATATCTAACTTGAAATATGTAATTTTTGAAGTGCTATATTAGTCAAATAGAAAGTATATTTTCTACTAAGTTTTATCTTTTTAAAATCAAATTGTGGTCTATATTTCTATGTTTAAAAATAAGCATAACTAATATATATTTCTAAATCCATAATCTGTATGTTTTTCAATATATTACAAATGACATTATTTGCATTTCAGCTCATTATTGAACATAACAGATTAATAAAAGTTTTCTCATTGTAAAATATAAATAAAAACAAACAATAAAACACTCAGTATAATCAAATAATATAATCTTACTATGGATGCTTATTATTTATTTTTATAACAATAAATTCCTATATCAAAATATCATTTAGATTAATTTAATCTAATTATTTATGAAATATTTCTATAATAAACATTACCTAATTACAGGAAATTTCCTTTATAAATTATGGTGAAAAATCTATAAAATTATAATGTAAAACAATATACAAAAGGAAATTTTCATAAAAATATTAAAAAATGTATACAAATACAGCACTGATGAATAGAAATGTCTACAAATATAGCACTTGCATATATAGGGTGCGCCAGCTAAATCCGGACAAAATAAACAATTTAAGTAAACAAAATTTTATTTAACAAAAAGAATAAAATTATCAAAATTATCATTTGCACATTAATTTGGGATCCCTTTAGATTAAAATTACTCGATGTAATTCCCTTCTGCCTCAATTACTGCCTCGATCCTTATTTAATAGAATAATTGCACTTCATTATAAATATTGTAACAGTAATAACAGAAAAACATCTTTACTTATCTAATATCTGAAATAGTAATAGAAATTAGATTTTGAATACTAAACTTAAAAGATATTCAATATAATATGTAGCTAGTAACTTCAAATAAAAATTTATTTTGATCTACAGTTTTATAGTTACTTTCTATAAATTTAATAAAAAAAACCTGGAATCTAGATATGATTTTGATGATTAGATTTTTCATCTATATAATTCAATTTTAAAATAAATTTAAAAATTATTAATTTTTATTATATAAAGAAAAATTGATTCCTATAATTATTTTGAGCATAATAATAAAAATTATTGTTTTACTTTAATTTGAATGATGTACAATACTATGGTTGCAGATATTCTGCCACTTATAAAAGAAAAAACTGAGCAGTACAGCACTAGGCAGAAATAATTTTTGCCTAGTGCTGTACTGTTCAGTTTTTTCTTTTATGATGTACAACATATATTATTCAAAATTAAAATAATAAACATATAGTACTTGTATATATTTATACATATATATATGCATATCTATATATTAATATATTTATGCTTTTTCCTACTATCAGTAATATAAATAAATATATATCAATATCACTGGTGGCATGAAAAATCACAAGTTAATACATTAATTTTACTATTTGTAATACAAAGAATAAATGTTCAACATGTAAATAAAATATTTAAAATGGATTTAGCAAGAGTAAATTCTAAATTTTATTTTACTTTTAAAATTTTATCAGTAAAAATATTTTTGTAAGACTCTTTAGATTAAAAAAAAATTATACTTATTCTTATGTGATATATATATAAAATGTACTCCAATAAATGAAAACAAATATGAAAATAATTCTTGCAAAATTTAAAATATTTTTATACCTTAACGGAATTCTTCAAATAATTATTTATTATAGATCAAAATAATAATGACCTATAAATATTTATCATTTCTGAAATAATGAAACAATAACATTTCTTAGATTAGACAATATATATATTCAAACAGTATTTGATTTATAGTTACTTAAGTTTTGATATTAAATATCATTTATATTATACTAATTTTACTTTCTTTTCAAAAATTAATAATTAACAGAAATGAGATTTCAAATTTATTCTCTAAAAATCAGTTTAATGATCCCAAAGAAAAGTTGATTTAATAAATATCTAATAAAGGATTACCACCAATCACCATTTTAAATGATAGTGTCTCTTCATTTATATTTCTTTACTATTTATTATTATTTTAAATTTATTTTTTCTCTGATCTTGTAATTATTTTTATATTGTTTCATTCATTCTATCTAAATTATCTTCTGTATATTATTAACAATAGTTTCTATTATATAATTCAGTAGTCCATATTATAGATTTATTCTTTAATATTCTTGAAGAAGATACTGATTTATAAAATATAGTTTCAGTTTTTTTTTATTTATTAACACTATTGTCAAGGAAATACTATAAATTAGATGGAATTATATAGAATCTAGCTTTTATATATATTACATTAATAAGTCAAATCATATAAATAATATATACATATACCAATTCTTACAGCATTTTTTATAAAAAAATTATTAGAGTATTATAAAAGATTTTATCATCATCCTGTCTAATATAATTTCAATAATAGATACAATTAATTTAAAAGTTCAAATCTGGAAAAAGATTAATAAATCACAATTTTTCTTATATGTTTATTGATCAACTGAAATATTGATATTATATTTCAGGTGATCAATAAACATTAATAAGAGATATTTGAATTATATCACATTTTATATATGAATAGCATTGGTCCTTTTAATCAATTAAAAGTTTTTTAGCTAGCTACTAGTATTAGAATGAATATCCTATTACTGTATTTTCTTATTGTAATAACTCAGTTTGTTATGTAGTAAAAAACATTAATTACATTTTAATTGACATATTTCAATTACATTGTCTACATCAACAACATTTTAATAAAAATTTAGCTCTTTAGTAGTCATTCAGTGTGTCTATATTTGTGATATATCTGAGTGTCAATACACTATTTATTTAATTCATATTAACTTTAATAAAAGATATATAATCAAATTTCATTGTATTAGAAATAAGTTTATTAAAATTTTAATTTATAGAATATGTAAACTTGACCTTCTTTTATAAGCTGAATATTTATTTGTGTAAAAATTTTAGCATTCTCATTTTTATCTATCTACTATCTATATGAATCAACTAAAATAATAAAGCTAGTTCTTATTGTCCTACAGACTGGCAGAATTGTATTATGTAATACCTAAAAAAAATTTAAAATTATGTGCATTGGATAAAATTACTGTACACTGATTTATGCTTGCATTTCTATTGTTGAAATAAAATAGGATACATCATTATATCTAGTCAATACAATATTCAATTAATAATAAACAATTTCATATATTTAATAGACTATTTAGATTAATTCAGTTTATAAAATAATTCTGAAATTAGCTTTATATGTAAATTAATAAAATTTAGAACTATTTGAAGATCATTAAGATAAAGTAATAGAACAGACATTATACAATCTTTTTGCTTTCAAGCTCTATCTCAGTTATTTGGAGTCAAATTTGAATTTCTATTTCACTAAATTGATGGTTTGGTGGTTTTTCATTCCTCCATAATTTTTCTTCAAAATTATCCATAAGTCATTTTTCTTCTATTTAAATTCCATCAAAAGACATATTATCATTTTCTGGAAACTTTCTTTAGTTTTAGTTTTTTATGATAAAACTATTTAATCTATAATCTTACATCTTTTCAGCTATTGCATCATCATCTAGCACTATCTCTATTTATTTCTCATATATTTTTTATTTATCATCTTACACATTCAATTCAGCATCTGCATTTCTGCCATATGCAATCATTTTTGATTTTTCTTACATTCATCTCCAGACATTACAGTCAGCTGGACCAATGATCTGTATAATCTCATCTTGAATCTTAATCATACAAACGTATGATAAAATATTATAGAATATAATAATATTAATTTTATGAATATAGCATATAACAATATACCTGATTTATCAATTTCACATGGAAAAGTATTAATATTTCATATAAATTTAAATATAATTTAAAGTCTATAACATAGTTTTTATGGTCATTTTCTGAACTGAAGCTGGAACTATATAAAACTGTTAGTACAGATTTATTATAATTTGATATTATTACCAAAATTTATTGTATTAACAATTCATAGACAATTTCTTTTCTAACTTTATCAATAAGAAAGTAGCATTTAAAAATAAAGGTTAAGATAAAGAGTTATTAAGAAACTTAAAATGAATCACCAATTAAGTTATGTAATTATATCAGATTTAAAAATTTTGATATTAGAAAAGCATCAAGATTTTATAACTTTTATAAAATATAACTCATTATATTTGTTTATTCCACAATTTTTTATAAAATACAAAAGCAGTTTCGTAGAAAAGTATAATAAATGTTCAGAAAGATTATCAAAGATTAGAAAGCTGGGAGCACTGTTCTCTCGCATCTTTTTAATTATTGCATCTTCAGCAAATATAGCAAGAATAGATGATTAAACTATTAATAAAGGAGTTATTTTTTATTTTTATCCATACTACAACAATGATGATTAATATCTATGAATGAGGCTTTATTTAGGTTATGAATTAGCTATTATATTCAAATTATTTATTACTAAACCAATGCCCTTGAAAAACTATAATTTTCTCATTAAAATATATATATATCAAATATAGACTTATATCTAAAGTTTTCTTTCAGGGAAATTGAAAATCTTCAAAATCATTTTTGCTATAGGATCATTCACATATGAATGCAGAATTATTGACATACAGTAATTACAAAAAATTTCTAATAAGATATTTGAAAAAAATTTACATTTTGTTTAATTTTTATCATTGAAAAAACTTGGGGCATTTGATTCCATAAACATCTCTTAAATATAACCTTGATTAGATGATACATTATTAGAACAAGATTTATTAAAATCATTAAGATTTTGCAAATTGTGTTTAATGATCATTCAAAAAATACTGTTCAATTGATTTTATACTTAGAAATTCTAATAATATGATGTTTATTCTTGGAATGGATAAAATTTCTTAAATATAAGTGAGTTATATTTAGATGAAATAATAAAATGTATTATCATCATTTCTTATTTCATCCACTGCTGGATATATATATATACCTTCTTTTGTTTCCAGATGTATCTATCTTGTGCAATCTGCCTCCATTGGGAATTAATTATTTTTTTATATCATTTCTCCATTGTTTATATTGCCTGCCAGGATATCTTTTCCTTTGCCTTAGTTGCCACCCTGTAATTCTCTTTGTCCATTGGTTATCGATGCATTTTACTTTGTGGTCTGCCCAATACCACTTATTGCTTCTAACTGCTACCAGTATGTTTTCTATTTTGGTTTATTCTCTTATCTATATTTGCTATATTCCACAAGCAAAGTCCCTCATAATGAATCCTAACATGTATCTTTCCATGCTTCTTTGGGTTGTTGCTAGTTTCTGTTCAATTTTCTTTGTAAGAGTCCATGTTTTAGTCATTGTCTAATTTGTAAGAGTCCAATATTGGCCATATGTCACTACTGGTAGTATGCACATGTTTAAGAGTTTTCTTTTGAGGCATATTGGTATCCTGTTGTCCCTTAGGAAGTTACTATATCGGCTGCAGGCATGCCATCTCAAATGCATCCTATGTTGAATTTCATTCATCTGCAATTACTTCTGTATTGAAATACTGGTCTCCTTGTGTTGTGATTACTTGTCCTAAGTACTTGCATACTTCCATTATTTCAATTGTCCAACCTTCTATCATCACTGGTTGTGCAATTACTTCTGTATTGAAATAAAATGTATATTGCATGCCATGTTTGATGATAATTTCTTTGTAAGAGTCCATGTTTTAGTCATTGTCTAATTTGTAAGAGTCCAATATTGGCCATATGTCACTACTGGTAGTATGCACATGTTTAAGAGTTTTCTTTTGAGGCATATTGGTATCCTGTTGTCCCTTAGGAAGTTACTATATCGGCTGCAGGCATGCCATCTCAAATGCATCCTATGTTGAATTTCATTCATCTGCAATTACTTCTGTATTGAAATAAAATGTATATTGCATGCCATGTTTGATGATAATTTATCTTCAGAAAGTATAAAAAATAGATGATTAAACTTTAATAAATACTTTTTTTAAATCATGAGCTTCCTATCATTAAATATTTTAATAATTTCAATTTTAAGTCAATTATGATATTGTAATAATAATGAAAGCATTATTTTAGCTCAGATATTTCCCATTAGAATTGATAAATATTTATTTTGTAATTTCCAATTGCAGAAAAACCTTCATCATTCATTTAAAATATACATATATAATTCTTATCAGTTAAAAAGAAATACATTATATAAAGATTTCATCATCAAATAAATAATTTATGTAATTCACTAATGCATTATAATATTCTTTTGGATTTGAATTGGATAGCAGATAAAGTCAACAGATTTATGAATATATTAATTTTAATATCTATCAATATATTGATGTATTTACCTGTTCTTAAAAAAATCATTTCAAAAATATTTTGAACATTTTTTTTCAATAAATTTTTTGTAATTGTAAATACTTTTAATTATTTATTAATTTTCAAAAACTTTATAAAAGGTACAATTTAGAAAACAATAATCATATAAAGATATTAGAATTAAAAGTGAGCATTTTCGATTTCTTTCAAAGTTTCTTCTTCAAATAGAGATTGAATCAGAAATTATGCCAGCATTTATAATATATACAAGCATATAGATATTATGAGTGCAAATGTTAAAAGATATAGTAGTCCTTATTTAATGTCACTTCACTTAACATCATTTCACTATTAAGTCATTAGCAATAACTAAATTAATCAAAAAATTAAAGTTTTCAAGCCAATGAAATGGAAAAAATGTTATTTTTTTATGTTTCTGCATAAGAGATAGAAAATGTATTGGAAACCTATAGTAGTTTTAGAAAACTGAGTAGCCACATTTTATTTTAGCACTAACTCAAATATACAATATTGTTTATGAATACTATGTTAAACTATATTGCAATAAGACAATCAGTAGAATAAGGAAAAACTTCATCTTTCCAGACACAGAACCAGGAGCAAATTAAGATTCACAGCTTGGAAAATTGATATGATGAATAAGATACTTGTATATAGTACTTTGGAATAAGTCCAACTTGGTATATGTCCTGTTTGGATGTGAAAAATTTTGTTTGGTATATGACCTTTGTTTGGAATACGATCAACTCGCATGCTAGAACTTGAGTCTGTAACATGAGTCTGTAGTACATTTTCTTAAAAACACATTCCTTATATAAAAATTATAACAAGTCATAATAGTATTGTCCGGAATGACTAGACAATGTTATATTTCTGAAACATCCTGAGGAGAAGGCAGAAGTAAAGTTCTTTGGATAGATTTTTAATAAAAGTCAAATCTGATGAGTCTCAACAAGATCCAAGTAATGAAAAGAGAGAGAAAATAGAAAGAGAAAAACACCAGAATTTAAGATTTCTGAAATTTCATTGGAAGTGGACTCTCCTTCCAAACAATAACATCTCCTCCTCCTCCCTTCTCAGCATCATCCTAGTACACACTCGACTTTTCTCAGCAAAAAAAAGGTAGTATGATTAACTTTTCATTTATTTCATCTATTGTAATTGCTTTTGTATTTATGTATTTTGTATTAAGCATGTGTTTAAATTATTTTATACAACCCCATCAATGTATAATATGTCAATAACAATAGGATTTTTTTCATGGGAACGGATTATCATTTTCTCTTTATTTCTTATGGGAAAAGTTCATTTGGTATACATCCTGTTTGGTGTAAGTCCAAGGATTTGGAATGGATTAAGGACACATATCAAGGTACCACTGTATATATATATATATAATGCAATATGGATTACAGTAGAAGTGCTTAATAGTTTCTTATTATAACTCAATCATTTATTTTGCTTCATTTAACTTTTCTTATAAAATTATAAATAATGCATAAGTAACTTGAGATAAAATATGAGATGTATAGGTGTTTTGAATTTAAAGATCTCCAATACTAGTTTTCTATTGTAATCAACTATTTAAAGCTATATCATTTTAAGAATGGCTATGGAAACAAACTAAATACTCATTTAAATTTGATGACAGTATTATACATATTCAGTTTTTGTGATTCAGTTTTCTTATGAAAACTTTTATCAGTGAGCATTATCAACAAATTCTTTAGAAAACCAAATTATTACATTGATAAAATGATATTTATTTTTTAATTTTTCTGATCACTTCATTTAATATTATACATCCATAAAAATAAAATTTTTCAGTATTTTTTGGGATAGTTTGCACACTCCCAATTACTATATATTCATTATTATTATTATTGTTTACAATTTTATGGAAATTTTTATAATATCCAACATATAATATTTCTCAATTTTTAACTATACAGTATTATAGTTATATATTATAAATGGCATTCATCTATATCAAGTATTATTATTTGACATTAATTTAACAACCTTTTTCATATCTTTTTATGAAATTGTGTTTATTATACATTTTTCTTTTCTATAGAGCAAATATTTATTTTTATTTTTAAAAATACTAGTAAATGTAAATATTTTTTAATTTTTATTCATTATATATATTTTTAATTTATATTTCTTCATGGTCAAACATTTTTTGGTCTAACCTGTGATTTGTTAAATTACTTGATTGTAACATAATTAATGTAATAATACAATATACATACATATATAAATCAGGTTGATATATTATTTTAGCATTGTTGTTTAGAAGCTTTTCATAAATAATGAACAAAAATTTTATAATATAATCTTTGTAAGAAAAAATTTGATTTTTAATATTTTCTGCATAATTTGATTCTCTTATCATTAGAGTAATTTGAAGCTTTCAAAAAAATCAGACAATGAAGGTTTATTTTTTTCCTATCAAAATTAATTTTGCAATCTTTTAATTGAATATTATCAATTTTCAATAGATATTTATTGTTGGGATAGTGTTTATTTATTGATAATTTATAGCTGAATGAATAACGCAATTTATTATTCATGAAATTTACAATATGGGATAATTGTGAAAGATAAAATTTCCATCAAATACATCAATTTTTTATATGCTGTATTTTTAAATAAGCAGTTTTGTATCTTTATTAAATAAGTTAATTTTAAATATTATGGTGATAATCCTCTATCAACAGTCATTTTATAATAATCAAAACAATTTGAATAAATTTTTTTAAGTTATTAATTAACAGTTTCAGAAATATAAATTTGATTTAATATTATCATATTATTTTCCAAATTCTATTAAAGTTGAACTTCAAATAGCAGATCCTTTAGTCTTTGCATTTTAAATAATATAAATGAGTACATCCAATCACAAGAATCAGTTATTATTTTATTTCAAGTGACAGACAAATATTATAAATCAAAATTATCAATTTTTAGAAAACTATTACTAAATCAATAGTAGACAGATTGAAATGGAGATCTGATTTTTTTCTATATACCAAATATTCCATACATCTGAGATTCTTCTATTTCATTACTTATTTTAATGTTCTGTAAAATGATTGTTAAATGCCAGTCTGTATGTTTTACAAAATTTGAAGAAAAATATAATTTTATTGCATTCTAAATTTATATAAATTTAATTAAATTTTTATGCCAAAAATTAAAACTTCTTAGATTCTTCTCATTTACAAATATTTGTGGATCCCTACTTATAATTGGAGAAAGCACTTTGATGCCATAACTGATGCAATTAGAAGCAAGAACTTGTGGACAAATATTGGTATTACCAACTAGTTGACCACATGGGTAAGATTATCCTTCCATGTGAAAAGTCCCTGAAAGATCAGGACTAAATCTGTATCCTACAATTCAGATTTTGCCAATGCAGAATAGAGATCATTTGAAGATGTGAGTAGCCTATGATGACTCTGAAATTTCACTATTCAGTAGCTAACAAAGATTAAAAGTGACATGAAAATAAAAATGAAGAAAGATAAAATCCTTATGCCTAATAATAGTGATTTATTTGATAATGATTTCATAATAGTAATAGGTTGCCATCTATCAGCATTTAACCAATTGTAAAATTAAAATCTTTAATTATAAAGCTGAAGATTCTGAACATATTGTAAGTAAAACAATGTCCTTCAGTTATTTCTGAATACTTTAATTTTATCTGCCAATACATTGAAAATACTTTAAGTGCTAGTATCAAAAGAAATTCTAATATCTAAGTTACTATCTTAACACTAGCACTGAAATTTTTTCTTCCATCAAATATGAAGAGGTATATATCAATATGAAAGTATTCAATTTTCCTGATGATGTTTTTTGCATCTGTCAAATAGTTAAAAATGCAAATACATAATCTTCAATTGGTATTAGAGAAAATATTTCAGCTTAGTTGTCGTTCTTAGTTTGAGAATTATAATGGAGACAAATTTCTATCTCAAATTTGGAAATTTTGGAAAATAAATATACAAATTCTGCATATGCAATATTAGAAAATGTGGTTAAAGCTATACTGTTAAACAAAACACTCTAACCACATGCTAAGAAACATAGTAATAAGTATACTGTTTAGTTTAATTTCATTATTGCAATTTTCCAGTTCAAACATGTTCATTCATGCATGATCCAAATCTCAAATGTTCATAGCTATATAATCTCTTAGAAAAGACCACATATTAATAGAATGTTTTGATTCAGAATGAAATTTCCTAAATATTGCTGAAATATTACATACTGGTTCAAGACATATAAGTTCTGTTAACTTTGGACAGAATAACTTTCTTTTTGAATTCTTTTTTTAAATGTATATATATAATATTTATAATATTTGTTGTGAGTACAGTTAGTCCATTATTAATATCCTCAATTACAAAAACTTAAATTTAATAATCTTATTCCAGGCAATACCATTTAGATAACAATATATGTAATTTAATTAAGTGTATTCTGCTATGCTTGAATACAAATCCACAATTAAAGACAAACTTCACTTACAGGTTTTATTTAGTTGTATTGTTTCTATTATTTCATCTATTTACACTATTTATGATTAAATTATATGAATTTTGGATATTGTAATTAATTTATTATTATATTAAAAAAATACTGTAAAAATAAAATTTTCATTGAATGATTAAATAAATTAGTTTCAAATTTGTTAATTAAAAAACAATTCATTATTGTTATTAGCAGGATTGTAGACCATAAATTATATATGATTTATATGTTTAGTGTTTCAAATCAATTTTTCTTTATACAGTAATTTTATTTTGATCAATTGTTAAATAATAATTTTTAAATTAGCATGATAACCTAGTTCTAATTATTTTTTTTTATAATTTAAGACAATGTATAGTTCTATCCATATATTTGTAATTCTATACTAACTTCAATGACACAAATTTATTGTAATCTCAAAAAATTCAAAACATTATTTATTATATATCATTTCAATAAATATTTAGGAATAGATGATATCCACATAATTATTACAAATTAAATAACTTTTTATAAAATCAATAACAACAAATATAGTATTTAAAAGAAAACTATTGAATGAAAAATTTATCTATATTTAATATTTTTTGAATAAGATATTTTTGCCAGATTTTATTTCTCAAAAAGCTATTGAAATTTAGAATAAATATGTATATTTTATGTAAACTTTTATTTTCATTTATTAAAAACTTAAATCACAAACAAAATTATTTGTATCATGCATTTCTTTTGAATTTTCAAATAAATTAAAGTGGAAAATTAATCGAAAGATAAAATATATAGCTTAAATTATATATATTTAAAAAAAATTAAGATAATCTTTTAAAAATATATCTTAGTTTATCAAATTTTAAGAAGTTTAATAAATGGTTTTTTTAAGAAAAGGTTTAATTGAATTCTGTGGTAATGCAGCACTGTCAATTATAGTGGAGAAAAAATCCTGATTTGGAAGAAGTTATTCATCCAATTGGTGGGATAGACTGAGGGGTCAAGTTGAATATGAAAGAAACAGCTACCTAACTACATGATATTAATTTATAAATTATTACAGTAATTTCACAAGAGAGGAACCCTATCGCCTGGGCATTCACGACTGATTACAAGCGATGAAGATGCAGAAATAATTCGTCTAAGCAAAGAAGATCCGTTCCGATCTGCCAAGTCTATTTTGACAGAAACATTTTCAGTCCCATTTAAACATTTTAAATTTTATCTATTATATAATATGCATATAGTAAGAAACACATCTGAAAATTAACTAACATTAAATATTCAAGTGTTTAAACTTCTTATTTTATAAGTAAATTTTCAAATAAAATTTACTGCTTATAAGATGAACTTAATCATTTATTAATATGAAAAAAAATCACTTTTGCGAAGAATTACTTCACGAATACGGAATTATTATTTAATAGTGGGTAACCTATAAGCATTTTATTTAAATAGAAAATATTAATAAAAGTTAACCTTAATTAAATTAATACGATTTTCTAAATTGTAGAATAAGTTAACCTTAATTAAATTAATACGATTTTCTAAATTGTAAGGAGGTTTTTTCGTGTTTTATAAAAATTAAAGCGATCAAAAATACAGCAACAAATGTGTCAGGAATTAATCATGTCACCTACATCATCGAAATTCTCCCCCTCTACGCAATCTACCACATCCCTGTTTATACGGCAACAAGAACAGTCCATTTCATTACAGGCAGCCTTTGCTGTGCATTTCCAGACATTGTAAGTGAGCTACTTCCTGTCATTGCTGCTCCTACAGATTATGTCTACACTTTTATTAAACGAATTGTACATTAATATAATAATGAAAATAAGATTAATATATACTGAAGTGAATTAGAAATATTAAAAGTTAAGAAAGCTTTGCCCATAGAACAATAAATTAAAACATAATGAGTTAAAATAATTTATAGTGGTAAAGTAAAATAATTGAATATATCTATATAAAATGAAATTTTTTTTAGGTATATTCAGAACCTACTAGAAGATTGGAATTGTCTTACAGACCACAAGATATACATTGTAAATGTGCACATGGTGATCGCTTTGACACTACTAGTTTATTGATGAAGGTGAAAAGAATTCCTAAGAAAAAAAGTGAAATGGAATCTGATGATGATGATGAATTTAGTATAGAAATAATAGGGGTTATAGATACTGCTTATAAATTTAAAGGTATATTATTAATAATTTTAATAAATTTTGAAATATTAAAAATATTTTAAATGCTAATTTTCAATTATAAATTTTTGTTCTACACTGACACAAGTATATCTAGATTTGATTACAATTAACTCCTGTATAATATTATACTTTTAGAACATTATCTTGCTCTAATTCATTTATAAAATTGCAGCAATCCTTATGTAATATGATATTTATATACCAATATTTTGTTCTAACATGATTAGAGAATTTTGGTATATCACACAACACTGTTTTTGAATTTTGTAAGGAAACTCTGCTATTATGTTAAATTAAAATGTTTAAAATTTACATCTTTTTTGTGAATCACTAATGTTGAGTTGCTAGCCATTATACAAAAAAATAATTGTTGGAAAATCCTCATATTTTATGACTTCAACTGAAAGTACACAGTTCAAAAAAAACGTTTCAAAATTTCTTAGCTCTATGCTATGAACTTCACAAAAATCTATCATTCAAACATATCTAGATTACTAACTTTTTAGAGTATTTTCTGTAAAAATTAATATACATAATTAGATGCTGTAAAGAAAAAGTTCAAAAGTTGAAAATTCAGCAACACAAAAAACATATTTGTTTGATTGTGTTTATCAATAATAAAGAGAGAAAAAATTAAACTTACATTATCTGACAGATTACAAGATGCATATCATAATATATAGCATAGTTTGCAAGATATTTGCTGAGTTATAACTATTTTTTAATAAAAATTAAGTTTTCAAAACTTATAAATATGAAATAGTATATTTTTGTTAGCCTTTCAAATGTAATACTCTATATTTCTTAGTCCTGTACAGCAGTTTCACACTATACAAGATTTCGTGTTATATGAGTTACTTGTATATACAAGTAGTACTCAACTTACATGTATGATACATTGTATACATACATGTATACGTTTTCTGTGTGTGTGTATATATCACATTGCTTTTATATACACATTGCAGCATCATCATTAGTCAGTGCAAGCAAAGCCTTTCAACAATATGCAATAAGTGCTAGTGTGATTCATCCACTTCTAACTTATTACAGTTTTCGGCACATCAATTGTTAATAGCAGTCAATATTCATTTTCTCTCATTGCAATTTTTTTATCTCATCATAACCCTGTTATATGCAGTAAGAGAAATAATACTACTGATGAAAATTCCAACATAAAAGAGAAGGCAATGAAAGCTTTAAGTTTAACCATTTTAAGTTAAATAGAAATCTAATTTAATATTTTTATCAAACAAATCAAGAATTAAAAAAATCCTCAACTTATGTCAGAATCAATTTACAATGGAGATGTTGAAATGGAACCCCTTTGTAAGTCAAGGACTACCTGCATTAAAATATTACTTTGCTTGAAACACTCACACCTTGATTGTGTAGATTATTTATGCTAAAAAAAATTAATCTTCAAAAATAAACTTTTTAATTTAAAAACCTCAAAATTCAACATTTTATTGTTGAACTGTCAAAGTTTTATTTTGTTACAGATGAAATAAAATTATATCTGTAAAATAAATTTTCATTGATCAAATTCTTTAGTTTCTAGTTTTATATAAATTTTAATTTATTGAAAATTTATATAAAAGTAATGAACTTTAATGGAAATGAATAAAAATTTGATCTATTAACTTGAATAATTTTTGAGCAAAATTATTCAAATATAATTCTCTTATGAAAACAAATTTTATTTTGCTCAAAAATTAAATTTGTTTTCAGAAGAGAATTATAAACAAAATCCTAATTCTTGATAAAAAGTTAATTCAAATTAATGCCAGTTTATATAATAATTTCAAATTTTTATCATTATTTATTATAAAAGATGAATGATAGCAAAAATTAAATATAGCTTTTGAGAGATATAGCATAATTGAGAGGAAATACTATTTTATTTCAAAAGATTTTTGGGTTTTATGATTTACTAAAAATTATTCTTCAGATAATATGATTAGAATGCCTAAATATGTTACATTGTTAATATTCATATTGAATAAAAATAGTTGAATGTACTGTTCTTTGATTTACATAAAGAATTTTGGCAATTCATATTATAATAAATTGGTACATCTGCAATACTGTAATGTAAACCATAGCAATTATGATACTGCTATAGCAATAATGATAAAATTTGATAGTTAACTCAATATCTACTGATAATAGCTACTGTTAATTATTGCAATTCCTGTATACCTTGCTTTATAGCACTTTGTTAATATGTCACCTTTCAATTATATCCCATGTTTTTATTTCATATCTCAAAATGAAAATTATCTGCAAAATAGGTTTTTAAAATATAAGGGATAAGAAATATAAAATATAAAGATTCAAGAAAAACTGAAGGGATGAGATCCAGAATCAAATCTGGATCCTCCAAAGCGATAAATGAATTTTGTAAAACACTATATGGCCATGCTTTTTAACCCTAGCACTATTCTATATTTAATTAATAATAGTGCAAATATGTTTTTAAGGTTTTATATGTATTAACAAATGAAAAAAGATTGTTATTCACATTGCATCAGTGGTTTATGTAACTGCCACAATAATGAGGTATGCTGTACTAATATTATGGCAATTTTATTTGCAATAATAGCCTAACCTGAATACAATGCATAATGTACATTTACATTATTTTGCAATAGTTGTTGTTATAATGTTATCATTACCATAATACTTTTTGAACTGACCTATTGGCAATAAAGTATTTCTTTAAAATATTACTTTAAAAAATGTTATCTTGATAATTTTTGACTTATGATGATTATTTTTTAATGTATTTGTTGATTTTGTGATATCGTTTTGAGCATTAAATAGAAAATAACATCTTAATCTTGTTTAATTGTTAAAAATTAGTTACGATACTTTATAAATTAAATTTATTAATATAATGATGATATTGCTTTCATGCCAGTTAAGACTGAAGAGACTCTTTTCAGGACCAAAAATGTTTTTGTAATAAAATAATTTCTAGAAAACAATTGGTATTCCTGATTCTTATTAATTATAATTAAGTTTGCTTTCAAAACTAATTTTTTTATGCTATTTAATGGAGTGAAAATTATTCAGTCCAAAACTGTGAAAATGATTATATGTTCAATTTTATTATAAATTTTAATGATATGTTTTATATTTACTTAGGAATGATGGATTTTCAGTATTTACCAATGATTAATACTCCTAAAGAGGGATATAAATCAATTATTCCTACAATCATTCCTAGAGGATTGCATTTGTCATCTTGGCTAGAAGAATCTTCACCCCTGTTTGTAATGCCTGGTATGTTCAGTAGATTGGATATGCCTGCCAATTATAATTTTCGGAGAGATCCTCTCAAACGTAATGTATCTAAACCTGAAAAACCAAAGAATCCACCAAATATCATTGGCAAAAGTGAGTATATAAATTTATGGATATCATAAACTAGCTTACAGGTACTCATTTTATTTAAAGTACAAAATAAGGATGCAGTAAATGATGATTGTTTTATAATTATTATGACTGAATCATTTATAATTATTTAATAATATTTTGCAGATAGGCAGACTAGATTTGGATATACTATATTTGTGAGTTTTGAAGATGAAGTGCCAACCAAACCAATGGAAAATGCCAAGGAATACATAAAAGTCAGATGTGGAGATTTATCTCTTCCAGATAAAGTTGCAAAGGTACAAGAAATTTAATGAGTTTTTCAGTAATAATTTTCACATCTTATAGTTATAACTATTTGTTTTTTATATATAGTTATTTGAGAAACGTCCCATTTGGTCTAAAAATGCTCTAGCTGCTCAATTAGATTGTGATTTATCAAGTCTTAAAATTGTTTTACCTTATGTAGCTTATCATTATTTAACTGGACCTTGGAGAAGCCTGTGGGTGAGGTTTGGTTATGATCCCAAAAAAAATCCAGAATCCAAAATATATCAAATAATTGATTTCAGAGTTAGAAGCAGTAAGTATTTGCTTTTATATTATATTTTGTTTAGATTATAAAATGATCAATTTTTTAAAATACAGTAGTGTGCCAATTATCTGTACTACAATTATCGTTGTGCAAAAAGATTACAATATCATCTACAATTAGTGCATTGATAACCAAATTAACTTGGTCCCCAACAGTTTAGATAATTGATGCTCTACTGTATAATAAAGTTAGAAACTATCTTCTATTAGTCTTATTAATAGATAAACTGGATAATTTTATCCAATAAAAAATAAAAATAATCATGAAATTCTCAGAGTATATTTTCCCAAAATTCTGTATCATAAAGAAAAAGCTTGACATTTGCTTATTCAAACATGATAAAAAAATAAAATGTACTTGTTTATAATAAAAGTTACACTAAAAACTTATTGTTTAACACTGATGATAAATTACAAAATGAATGAAATTTTACCAATTTTTATTACTTTCATATTTAGTCAATCACTAGTAAAAATTGTCATATAAATCAGATGACAAAAACTAAATATTTAGTCAGTATATAACACTAGTGTAGCACCACCTAGTGTTGAGAAAAATTAACACAATATAAAATAATTATTTAAAATTTGTATCAATTCTAAATATTTAAAACTTAAAAGAAATACATATCAATTCTAATTTTACCATTAGGGTCAAAGGAGTGTATAAATTAAAATCAAGGAAGCTTTGGCCAGTAACACAAAGTACCAAGTGCATTAAATTTAAAGTGGATTTTACATTCCTAATTACTTAAATGCATTTGTTTTGCTATTGATTTTATTAATTTTTGCAGTTTTCAAAATTTTATATATATCAATTTGGACAAATTCCCAAAATCCAAGTTAGTGCTGCACGAATTATGTATTTAAAAAATAATTCTTGTAGGCCCCATAATTTGACATCTAGTTAGGCAGATCTACTAAAAAATTACAGCACTAATGATGGAAAATTTTATTATCCATCGTTAGTGCTGTAGATTCTCAGAGTTCAACATTTTGTCACAACTTTTAATACAATATCATGTCACATAAGTTATCAAATTATATCACAAAATATTGTGTGTAGTCTAATCATTGCATTGTATTTCCATTTATTTCTCTCTCTCTTGCTGAATTCATTTTAATTGTTGAAATCATGATAGATATTAGTGTTGTGAGTTATCATGTAATGTGATATTTTATTAAAAGTAGCTAGTGTTGTGTAATTACATATTTTTTAAACACTGGATCTATGGCACTAATGTAGAATTAATAATGAATAATTATATGCTAAAAAATTAATTTACCTTCAAAAATAATTTTTATTTTTGAAAGTAAATTCAAAAATAAATTTTTTGAGTTTTGAAAGTTATTTTTAATACAATTACTGATTATTTGGACAAAAAAATAAAATGATTAAAATTTTTAATGAATTCAGATAACTGCTATCATTTCTTTAAAATATACAGCTGATATTATTATTATTTATTATTTTTTATAAAATTATTTAAAAACTTTTCTATTTTTATCTTTCTGAAAACATTGAAATGGATTAACTGTGCAACAATGCTGATTTTTCATTATTAATATTTTGGACTGAGATAGATTTGCTTTTATAGAGCAACTGAACTTTCAATTTTTCTTCTCTTCTCATACAGTACTTAGAGCTATTTTTTTAATCTACAAAACAAAATAAGTAAGTAATATTGTATGATGATTCAAGTTTAGAAATATAGATTTCTTGAATGTTTACAAAAGTATATCAAATGTTCAAAACTATTACAGAGAGCTATTTCTTGGCAATTATAAAAATTATGAACTTAAGAAATATTAATAACAGTTCAAAAAGTTTATATCAATTTAATAAAAACACTAATGAAATACTGATTTAATGTTTCATAAATCAAACACTTTTCTACACTTTTATGATCAATTTATGTACAACTGGGTTGTACATTTTTAAAATAATTGATCTGTTAAAGGTTTTGTTAAAAATGAATCTATTATATAATTTTCTTTATTATACCTTTTCTCAATGTTGTGGCAATTTTTTGATCGCTCTGAGATAGTCTGTTAAAGTTTTTGTTAAAAATGAATCTATTATATAATTTTCTTTACCTTTTCTCAATGTTGTGGCAATTTTTTGATCGCTCTGAGATAGAACTGAGATAATTTTGAAACAAAGAGTTTGTGAGCTAATTCCTCAGCTCATGGCATTGTTAAAGGAAACTCTTCTCATAAGTTTTTGCTTTTATAGTGCTGCAAAAATATTCATTTTCAGATTGTTCATATGCTTCTCATTTTCCAATAACAAGATGTATATGACTATTAATGTAAGTAGACAACTAAATATATGCATCTTTGTTAGATGCATATAAGGTAATGAAAAGATAAAAGTGCAAAACTGTCATAAACTTCCTCCTCAGTGAAAGGTAGAAGCAAATTTTCATATTAACTGAACTTATGTAATACTTCAGGAAAATAAGTCTTACATAAAAAAAATACTTATATTCCAAATTTTGATGACCATAGGTATGTTATTTTCATTATCATATTATTTTGTTAATTTCATTTCAATGCATTAGAAATACTCTCAGCATATTTTATGTAAAGTGTATGTGGAATATTGCAGTTTCCAAAGATAGAATTTATTAATATTACAAAATAATATCTTTGGAAACTGCAATATTCCACATACCTATTACTCTACCTTTACATAAAATATGCTGAGAGTATTTCTAATGCATTGAAATGAAATTAACAAAATAAATATAAAATAATTATTTAAAATTTGTGTTAATTTTTCTCATCACTAGGTGGTGCTACAGTTACTTCCATAGTAGTACTGTATTGTTAATGTTTTTGCAATAAATAATTATTTAAAATTTGTGTTAATTTTTCTCAACACTAGGTGGTGCTACAGTTACTTCCATAGTAGTACTGTATTGTTAATGTTTTTGCAATTTTTAGATTAATTATGCATTTTAATCATTATGAAAATTTACTAAAATTTAAAATCTACAATAATAATTAAATTTTTAATACATAAGAAACATTTTTTTATACTATTCTTAGACTATAAATGATATAATAATGACTCATAAATGATTCATATTTTATTTCAACAAACAAAACCACTGACCAGTAATATATCTAATACTGTAAAAGGAATTGACACAATCTGGCTTTAAATTTTCTTTTTTAGTCTGAATTAAAATAATTTCTCAAAAATTGAATTTTTAATATTGTTAGTTTCAATACTGTTTTTTTAGTTAAATTGATTTTGAATAATGATATATAGAATATAATAAAACAATAAAATTAGATATCTAAAAATTTTTAAATCTAATTGGCAAAATAATCAAAAATTATAGTAAATAATTTTTCTTTTTTTTTTTTAATAGTTATGAATAAAATTATCACAATATGTTGCAAATTTTAATATGTATGCATGATTGAAAAGATACAAATAAAATAGTATACAACTCATGATAAATATATATAGATATTTACACAATAAAAAAATTGGCTAACCATATTAATTTTTTGTAAAAAATAGTAACTATGTATTCATTCTGTCTTTCACATAAACAAATATTGCAGAATATTCAATTTTTAGATGACTGAAGATGCAAATTAAAGTATTCAATAACATTACAATAGTATGTATATATAACAAATACTTTGAGATGATATTTTATAAATCCTTTCAAACGAAAAATATATTTAAATATTTTTCTTGTGTGATTATTTTTTGTTCTCTGTAAGTTCTCTCTCTAATTTTGCAAGGTAAAACATTACTTTCAAATTTAGGTGGCCATTTTTTTTTTTCATTTTATGAATACTAATTTTGAAGTTCCTAATAGTACAATGTAAGACAGTAGCATTCAAAATTTTAAAACAGATATTTTTATCATCATTCATGTGAGATTGATTTCTCTTATGCAAAAAAAATGTTAAATATGTATGTGTGGTAAGAACTGTCTTCTATTAGTAAAATTGATATATAATTGAAGCTAAATTTGTTAGGAAATTTCAGAATTTAATGTCAAAGATGAATCCAGAATACAAAGTACACTGTTTTAAATAATAATAAAACTCTATGGCAAAGATGTAGCAGACTATAAGTATTAATCAACCTGACCTACTTAAGGCTTATAATCATGAAAGCATTATGCAAGTCAAATTTTATATATTAAGATAAAATTAAAAATAGTATTGTCTAGTATATAGTTCGTTACCATGAGTTTCTGTCTTGTATATATAATACTGTATTCTGAACTTGGAGGCAAAACTCAAGAAAATAAGGAAAATTATCAGTATCATTTAGTTGTTTTAAAGCAGTGGTTCTCAACTTTTTTTTCTGTTGAGGAACACATTTTAATATTTTAAAATTTGGCAGCATATCTAAATATTTTAAATAATAATTTAGATTTAACAATAAATTTTTATTAACTAAATCTAAATTATTATTTAATATATTTAACAACAAATTTTTTTAACATATTTTAAATAATAAACATTTTTATTAAGATTATTCTATTTATTACATTCAGATTACAGACATACTCATACATGGGATCATTAAATGGCAGCCCTTATTAAGTTATAGCACCACCTGCAGATTTTGTCTCTCTACAGAAATTATAATTTTAATTTAATTTTATTCATAATTTAAAAATTAAGGAATAAAAGACAAAAAATTTTGGCTGTCAAAAATTCAAGGGTTAGATTTTTCTAACGATACCCTATTTAAAGGAATCAGTACAAAGGGATATCCAACCAACGATATTTCACTATTAATATGAAAACAAAGAAATAAAATCTGGAAAAAAGCATCTTTGCTGTGGAAGAAAAAGGATTTTTGCTTTAAAAGCCAAAGATGGTAAAATAATTAAAAACCAAGAGGATATCTTAAAATGTGTGGAGGAATTTTATTCTGATCTGTATAGAGATACAAATAATAATTGTTTGGTGCAAAATTCAAAGAGTGAGATACCACCAATTTTGAAAGAAGTTCATCTTGCTATCAAGAAAATGAAAAAAGGGAAGGCCCCAGGAGAAGATGGCATTACAATAGATATCTTACATGAAGGAGGAGAACAAATAGAAGACATTCTAACAGATTTATTTAATAATGTTAAAAACAAAAAGATGTACCAGAAGATTAGAAGAATGCAATAGTTATTCTTTTGCACAAGAAAGGAGAAAGGGAGGATATCTCTAATTACAGACCTATCAGTCTTTTATCTGTATTGTATAAAGTTATTACTCGCATTTTGGCAGATAGATTAAAACGATCAATGGATTAAGCACAGCCAAGAGAACAAGCAGGATATAGTACCATGGATCACATTTTTTGTATTGCGATCACAGCGCATCAGGCAGTGCGGCATTGCCTATCTGATACACTTATACAAATGCAGGTTGGAGTCGGCGGCATGACGTGCTCGATCGCTTCGGGTAAAGTAATATTTTACCTTTTAAATTGATATATTGGTGTTTGTATTATAATAATTTATTTTATATGCATAATATTTAAAGTTTCAATAAAATATTTATTTTGGAAAATGGCATTAATATATCGGTAACTAAAAATCAAAGATCACGTAATTTATCAGTTTCAAATTTTTATCAAATTTTAAGTGTGCTAAAGTAGGGATAGGCTTTTTCGAAACGATATATATATATCGATCGGTTTTTATCAAATTTTAAGTGCTAAAGTAGGGGGTAGGCTTATACATGGGTTTCGCATTTTTACCAATTTTCAGACTCTGAAGTCAGGGGGTTGGCTTATACATGGATTGGCTTATATTCGAATATATATGGTATTTCCACCACAATTATTTTCTTCTTCATATATATTCATATTCTTAAACCCATAATTCTCAGATATTCATACACTTGTTCTTTCCACTCTTTTCTTGGCCTCTCTCTTTCATACTTACAATCTAACTGTCGATCATACACTTGCTTTGTTAATCACTCTTCACTTATTCATACTTAATGGCCAAACCACCTCAAAGTTGACTTACAATGCTGCAAGCACAGTCTTATTCACACCATGCTGCTTGTATTCTTTCTCATTCAAAATACAATCATATTACATCACTCCATCACAAAATCCCTATGTTTCTCATTTCCACTTCATTCAAATACTTTATATGCAATTTCACACTATAAATATACTCAAATATCAACAGCAGAACTAATATCTGACAAAGAATGCTAGACTGACTATATATCAGCACACACTGATATACAGTCAATCTAGCATTCTTTATCAGTTTCTCATTTCGAATATATATTCTAAGTGGATATACAATTTTCAATCCAACATTTGCTATTGAAATCTTGATGTGACCTCTCTAAAAACATACTTCTGAAGTACACAAATTCTTTCAGATTCACCCATTCTGAAATGCACAAATCCTGCTCTAGATTGGTCCCATTCAGTTTGATTTTACAATTTATATTTACTTCATTATTCTCAGAGACGAGCAATTTTATATTCCCTGAATTTATTCTTATCAATTTTTTCTCATGCTTCATTTAATTATACAATATTAAATCTTACACAGTATATCTGATAAATAACCATATTGAATTTCTGTTACTGACACTATATGCACTCATCAACCCATCAACATCTCAAGATTCTTATCTCAAGATCTGTTCATATTTTTACATTTCTCATCTGTCTTTGTATATTTGGTTATGTTTGATGAAAGACTGAGGGTAAAAATTGTGGATAGACAATCTTTTCCCTCAATCTTTCATCATATTCTTTATTCATTCTTACATACATCATCATATATATATATATTTTTTTTTTTTTTTTATCAAGTTTGAAGATTTTTTCTTATTTTCCCAACAATAAAGTGCATGCTTTTTGTATTTTTCTTGTAATTTTCTAATGATTATGACTGAGGGATTGTAGATACACAATCTTTTTCCTTAGTCATAATCAGTCATACGCCTCTAATCTCTGTCTCAACTTATTCATTCAGCAATCATTTAGTTCATACCAGAATTTGGTTTTCTCATCCCCACTTGAACTATCTATAGAAGCATACAGAGTAATAAAAACATCCTATATAATCCTAGTTTTATCCTCACCCAGTTCATTCTGTTATTTACAAAAACTTGTATTCTGACATGAATTTTTCGAGTTTGGTGGCTGCCACTGAGTGTGATGGTGAACTTTTGTGAGCACCTTCAAGAATTTCTGAAAACCATAGTTTTTCTACATAAAGGTAAAAACTTTTGTTATATTTTTGTAGATAACGTTTTTCTGATTCATTTGATGTATCATTTGTCTAGTTTGAGTGATTTTTAAGGAAATTAGGACTATTTTAGTGTTTTGGCATTAGGCTTAGCTAGCCTTGCCATTAAACTTAGCGATTCTTCGATCGTTTCTTTGTGCTAGTTGTTAGAAAGTTCTTAATTTTATTATATTCTTGTAGCTAAGGTTTTGCTGATTGTTTTGATTTATAATTTGCCTAGTTTATTTGATTTCTATTATTTTTTTAAGGAAGTACAACTATTTTTAGTTTGTATTAGGCTTAGCTTCCTTGCCAGGTCTTAATATTATTAAACTAATAGTAAGATGCTAAGCTTAACCCAGCAAGGAAGCTAAGTTAAGGCGTTACCTATTTAAAGATTCTTAGGCCCGGTTCCATCATTGCATTGTTACTTTAACAACAATGTCACTGAGTGGTGTTAGGGAAATTCTGTTCCACCAATCATTGTTAAGCCTAACAGTGATGTCAATATGTAACATTAGTCTGGATCACTGTTAGGACTGATGTCAGAGTATTCAAGCACAGCAAAACCTACTTTAGTCCGATATATCTGTCGAGTTATGCTAATAACAATAATAAAAACTACAAAAACAAAACAAATTTAAATTTTATTTGCTTTTCAAATTACCAATTTATAATTATACACACGGTGTGATTAATCATTTTAAAATAAGTTGTTAATACTATATGCATGAATATTATCTTCATACTGGGCTTCTTAAAAATAGTACAGATCGTAGATTATACGAATTAATTTTTCAAAAGAACTGTGCATTTTCCAAGATATACGATTATTATATAGATAAATCTTTAGTAATGAATCGTATATTTTCATTTTTCAACAAATACTCGGGAAGATATTTATAATATATACAGCAATCTCACCTTTAGTAACAAACCATATATCTCGGAAAATTCACCATCTAAAATTATTTTGAATTATCAGACTAACGATGTCGTTTACTTTTAACACTAGCCATCTTGTCTTGTCGCGTGTTGCTATAGCGTCATTTCTTACCACGTGCTTTAATTTGACCAATAGGCATTTTACTCAGGAACATGAATTTTTTTGTGTTCATGAATTAGTGACATGTTTTTTTCCAGGAACATGAGTAACAATCATAGTGTCAGCTCTTCGCTGTCAGTAAACATTGTTAACAAAAGTTGTGGTGGAACGATCTGTTGTTACTGATCGTTGTTACACTGATAATGTCGTTTACTGACAGTAGTGTTATACGATGTTGGTGGAACTGACCCTCAATCTTATTATATTATTATAAATAAGGTTCTGACAGTTGGTTGATATATAATTTACCTGGTTAATTCAATTATTTAAAAAATTAGGAATGAATTTAGTTGTTATTAGGCTTGGCTTGCTAATTTCTTTAAATTCAGTTTTATTTTGAGTTATACATAAGTTATTTTGGTATAGTTAGTTTTTTTATTTCCTAAGGTTTCTAAACATATATAGTTTGTTGTAGTATTTTAAGAGTTTTCTTTAAATAAAGCATTCTTTGAAGTCCAGGTTAGGGCTTGATCAGGATCAAGTTGCAGATTGTTTTGATTTATTTTTGGTCTTAAGCTCTTATTTTAGCTTTTAATAGTTAGTGTTATACAATTTTGTATCTCTCTTGTTAAGTAATTTCTGAATATATATAGGTTGATAGGTAATTTTTAACGTATTTGTTCAAGGTTCTTTTAAGGTCATTCGTGACTACTTCCATTGTCTAGGCATTTATTGATTTAGTGATTAATTTACTGGTTTTGGCTTTTGAATCTTTTTAATGTAATATAGTTTGTTATTATTAAGTAGATTTAATTAGTCTAAGTTAATTTAAACAGGTTTTTATACTAATACTTTACATATCTCTGTAGGAGTTTCATTACATAATATTACATAACTTTGTTTAGTCATGGGTTCTCCTGGTGTCAGTAGAGATTGTGCAAACTCAGAGAGGGGGATGGATAATGCTCAGTCTTTTTACTGTTCCCTCAGTAAGATTTTTAGTGCCCTGGATGAAAATAGAACTTTAAAAGGATCGATAAGGTATGATATTAGGAAAAATCTGGCAATGATGTTTACCATCTTTGAGAGCTTACTCACCGAGTATGTCAAGGCAAATGAGAAAGTAGAAGATTTACAATGAGAAATGATGCACAGGCTAGCAGAGGAAAGACCATCAAAGCCTCTGTATTATGACATCATTAATCGACCTATTCCACAACGAGATGATGCAGCGGTTCTTGTGTCCCCTCCAAGGGCATGTAGGCAATTTAACTGAGGAAGTTACTAGAGGGGGTAAAGGAGAGGTCAACCTCCAAGATTTAAAGGTTGGAGTAAAGAGCACGAAGATAGTTAGGTCGGGAGTAGTCATCATGTGCTGCACCAGCACCAGATCATCAAGATTAAGAGAGAAGCTTCAGGAGAAGAAGAAGTACAAGGTTAGAGAGTCAACAAAGAGGAAACTGAGGATAATGATAACCAGAACACCATTAGACATCACTGCAGAGGCCCTTAGGAGCAATGTCAATATTTTCAACGAATACATCGATGCAGATTTGTTGTTGGCGAACAACTTTACACCAGCATTCCAAGTCAGTAGGAGGGCAGACCAAAACCTGTGCTCCTGGATGGTGGAGGTTGACCCGAAGACATGGAGGGCTATAGCAGAGATTAATGACTTTTTGAGTATTGGCTGGTCGTCACACAAGGTTTAGGATTTCTACAGCTTCCATTGATGTTACAAGTGTTGGGCCTATGGACATCTAGCGAGACAATGTAAAGCCAAAGTTGTCTGCCCTAACTGTTCAGGAACTGGCCATGAGTCAAGCTAGTCCCCAGTTTGAAGAGAAGAGTTTTAGTGCACCAACTGTCTGAAGTACAAAGAGGATGTCACAACCCAGAATCTCGAGTCGATCCTTATCATGGAGCCCGTGATCATCATTGTCCCTTTTTTAGGTACCAGTGTCAGCTTGCTGACGCACACACCCAATACTAATGCTGAACATAAATATATTACAGGTCAATTTAGACAGATCTTCTGTGGCAACTAATCACTTGGTCAAATACATACATGATAACAATATACATGTCATTCTCATGCAAGAATCATATGCAAATCAAAACATCTTAGGATTTCCATCTCGTTTTATAATCTACACTATGGGTATTGCAACAGCAGTCGTAGTCACTGATAGTAATGTCATGGCCTCACTCATACCGGAGATGAGCAATGAAATTACCACTTCTGTTCTTATTGAACATGGTAGGCATAAGATTATTTTAAATTCTACGTACTTTACCCCAGATATTACTATACAACGAAATTCCTACAGCAGATTATTGGCATTAATACCAGTTACCTCCTTATAATTAGTATAGATAGTAAAGTCATCCACGATTTGCTGATGACCTAGTCTTGTTAGCTTCGAATCCAAATGAACTGCAGAATATGATACAAAGCTTGGCCACAGAAAGCAAGAAAGTAGAAGTTAAAATAAACATAAGTAAAACTAAGGTCATGTACAATAATTTTGCTGATTAAAAGAAGATAAAACTAGATAACATAGTTCTAGAGGAAATCAGTGGCCATATTTACCTTGGACAACTACTCACTCTAGATGATCTTATGCCAGAAATAAACAGGAGAATTAAATTAGCTTGGAGTGCTTTTGGTAGAAACAACTCAATTTTTAAAAAAAAAATGCCACTTTTCTTGAAAAGAAAAATATTTGATCAGTGTATTCTGCCAGTTTTAACTCATGGATCAGAAACTTGGACACTAATGAAAAAAGCTATTCAAAGGCTGCAAACAACACAAAGGAGTATGGAAAGATTGCATGCTGGGAATAACTAGAAGACAGAAAATGTAATACTTGGGTAAGGAGTTAAACAAAAGTTATAGATGTAATGCAGAAGTGGATATGGGCTGGACAAATAATAAGAATAAATGATAATAGATGGACAACTAAAGTACTTCACTGGATACCAAGGGATAAAAAAACGACCAAGGAAGAGACCACATTACAGATGGAGAGATGAGATGGCTAATTTTACATCAAAGTGTTGGATCAGAGAGGCTGTAGACAAGAAGAACTGGAAATTGCTTGGAGAGACCTTCATCCTGCAGTGGATTGATAACGGTTGATGATGATATATGATTATATAATATATGTATATGATTCATACAATTCTTATACATACATACAATTCATTCTTAATTTTTTGTAGCGCACTGTATGAATCATATACATATATATTCTTATACATACATACAATTCATTCTTAATTTTTTGTAGCGCACCATCAAAGATATGGTGGCACAGTAGTTGAGAACCTCTGTTTTAAAGTTTCATGGATCTTGTATGTTAAAGGTATATAACAGGATTTGAATACTTTTGATGTTAAAAAAATAGTGCCTACAAAGTGTATTAAATAACTGGTTTAATAGTTCATTATTTAAACTTATTATATATATATATATTGATGATAAGATGCTTTCAAAAGAATGATAAATATATTAAATTTTTTTTAATTTTCTATAAATTCTAATAAAATTGATATTTTATTATTTTAAACAGCTCCTGGAAAAGAATTGATAGTAGCAAGTAAACGAGCCAATAGTTACTACACTCTACCCAATAAAGTCAGTCAGTCACAAGCCAGAATTGCAACAATACAAAGGGAAGAGTTAGCACAGGCTGCAGCTGCTAAAGGCACTTCAGAAAGTACAGAGAAAGAAAAGGTCACTGCCATATAATAATTTTTAGAAATTTTTTTATCTAATATTAATAAATAAATTTATTCATAGGCCTTAATATACACTTTTGGACCTGATCGTCTTCCACTCTACAGGCAGAATTTCTATCAGTTGTGTGACATTGACATTCCAGAAGTTCAAAATGCTATTCACAGTAATGATAATTACGAAACATGCTGTCTGGAGAAAGGTGGATGGCTAAAGCCTGGAATATTAGAACACTGTCGTGAAATTATGATACATCACATGAATGAAACAATGGAAAAATTGAAAGGTTTCTAACAAAATTTCTTTTGTTAAAATTCTATATTTTTTAATTTACAAGTTCTTATTGAAATAATTTTTTTTTAATATAGAAAAACGAGAAAGTGAAAAAGAGAGTGATTCATTAAATTGTATTGATGATTCTGATAATTCAAATTTAGAATTGGAAGATGAATATTTAAAATATAAAGAAACTGAATGAATTGCTTCACTTTTATGAAAACCATAAAAATTTATATTATTGTATATAAAACTGTATAAATTGATAGTAACCAAATTTGTATTGATTTTTGCTGTTATAAAATAAGACATCATCTATTCATATATTTTTATAATAAAATTTGTACAGATATCACTAAATTTATAAACAACTTGATTAAAAAACTATTACAATGTGTTTTCAATAAGATTGTCACCACATATCAGTCTGCATGAGTGAGCCTTTATCACTTCTCAGTGTTGGTCATCAGAAAATATTTAAAATTATTTATTTGTATGTAATATTTGGATGAATTAATAATTTTTGAGTTGCAAAAATGATCATATCCCGGTCCCCAGTTATATGATGTTCAAAAGGTACTATTCTAAATTTAAAAATATATTATCATTTCTTGTTCTATTAGATAATGATGGAATAAAACTCAAATTTAATTATAAATCATCATAGTTTTAAATATTTTTTATTAAATATTTACCACTAAATTTATAAACAACTTGATTAAAAAACTATTACAATGTGTTTTCAATAAGATTGTCACCACATAAAGGCTCACTCATGCAGACTGATATCACTTCTCAGTGTTGGTCATCAGAAAATATTTAAAATTATTTATTTGTATGTAATAATCAGTCTGCATGAGTGAGCCTTTATCACTTCTCAGTGTTGGTCATCAGAAAATATTTAAAATTATTTATTTGTATGTAATATTTGGATGAATTAATAATTTTTGAGTTGCAAAAATGATCATATCCCGGTCCCCAGTTATATGATGTTCAAAAGGTACTATTCTAAATTTAAAAATATATTATCATTTCTTGTTCTATTAGATAATGATGGAATAAAACTCAAATTTAATTATAAATCATCATAGTTTTAAATATTTTTTATTAAATATTTACATAAAATCTTTTCAGTGATGGTTCACATCATTAGATCAAAGTCATCTCTCTGCAACATAAATAATAAAGTAATTTAATTTCATGACTTCTTTATAGTTGTTGATTTTTATTTTTATAACGACCTTTAAATTATAATCTTCTCTAACTTACCATATCATTATACTGCAATACATGTTTCCTTATGGCTGAACTGTTTACCCAGGTAACAAAATCTTCCATATTTCTGGTGACAAGGAATGCTGGATCGGTTATCATTTCCGTACCCACACGAACATCTGTTATCTGTGAAGGAGTTTAATTCTTAAAATGCTGTAAGAATTTCTAATAAGAAAGGATACGTCCTTGCTCAATAAATTGGGTGGCAAGCCGTAGAGTCTCTGCCATCTGGCTCTTAACCATTATTACTGGTAACCTCCTCCTGAAAAGTGGAATTATTAATTGCAGAAATGAAAATTTTAATAGGAATTTTTAACAAACCTGCAAAATGATGATGCAGTTACTTTGTCGCACAATTCCAAATTTTTCTTGGTGGGTATGAGCCCTATAGTATACCTGCAAAAGTATGCATTATTAATAAAATTCAACAAAGCAAGAAAAAACTAATTAGCAGAAAATGCCAATCTTTCCATTTTAATAGCCATAATTTTATTATGCAGCATTTGATATAATTAATAACAAACAAAAAAGTACAAGCATGAAATGGAAAGAAAAAATTTAAATTGAGTCCTTGTCACTGATCCGTGAAAGATAACCAACTGGAGGAGGATAATTTGCCATATGCATTAGTAGTTTTATACAAAAAGTTTTTATTTGGTTTAAGGATAAATAAAAGACCAACTGAACAGTTTAATTTGTTCTGCCTTAGCTGTACTCTTCAAAACATCACAAGTAATATATAGCACAAAAATGAAATATAATTAAAGCTTTCCAGAAATACAACAAAAGCAAACTTGTATCATTCTTGGAAAACTGCACAATCATAAATCTAACAACTCAAAATCTGTATTTCTTACACCGTTTCCCATCAAGATCTCATCTAGGATCAGAATTTATGCTCTGTTCTCAACCTACTTGACGAATGCAAAATAACGTCTATAGTGTTTTATATTCGGATAGGAACCCATCGGTATGCTATCACTCACCTACTATCAAGATGAGTGTTGTTGCTTTGTTCGTCCAGTGGACTGGTTTGATGATAGTGTCCATCAACAAACCAGTCTGTACCACTCTTGAAACAATTTAAAAATTGTTTATTTGAATACAATGCAGTATATTTATAAGAATTTGGAAATTTTCTGGCACCCCGCGAATTAATGCTACCGTCCGTGAAACGTTTTGTTGAGACGAGTCCCTGACCTTTGAACCCTGGACTGTCATAAGGAACACGTGTGAAAAGTTTTGTGGGACAAGGCTGGACCGAGAGAAAAATCGTGATGGGTGTCGTGTCACACTGTCCGATCCGGTTTCTGCAACAATTGCTAAATCCGAAAATCATGCTTTTAAAATTACTCTTAACAAACGTATAAAAGTTTATCCGAGAATCGAAAGTAAACCTCGAATTATGCGGGTTTTCCTTTTATTGATTTAAAATATTCAAGCGTGAACGCGACTTTTACCCCTCCTGTTAACAGTGTTACGTCGGTGACGAACTTGTTTTTACAAAATTCCTTTTTTTTTTTGTAGGGCTTTCTAACATCTCGCGTGATGACGCGTCGCTACCCACGCAATAAAGAAGCGAGGAAAACATTTCAATAATTCCAGTTTTTTATTCTTTGCTTTTTAACTTTCGTCCAGACGTTTAAGTAATTTAGAAAGCCATCTGAACGTTTAGTATTACAAAAATCTACAGAAAATACGAATTAAAATTTATTTCGGCGGGTTTCTTGCCTAAAGCGGCAGAAAGTGAGTTATGCGGCTTTCTTAAACTAACAGATAGCTTTTGTTTAAGAAGACTGACTGTGTTGCTGCAATCCATTCGTAAACGAGTCTGAAATTTGCATTTTTCCGTAGAAACAGCCTACGTCCGGAGGTGGAAGATTCTCCAGGTGGGTGGATCGTTATGCTAGATAAGATCCTGTTATTACCTAGTCTCCGAGCGAGGAGGAAAAGGGCAGACGTGAAGATATTCCCAAGATCTGCCCCTCCTGCCAGAAAATAACCAGTGAGATACGGTTTTAGTGATGTATAGGGAAAATGCATTCTCTCACGAACGTCCCTCACGCTGTGAAGACGACGACACTGACAAAAAAAAATGAGGTTTCAATTCGTCTCTGCCTGTCTGCTTCCATCAAATTAATAACTGCTATTAAATGCGTCCTTTGTTTGATTGCTTTGAAAAATCCCTTCTGGTAATTAGCTTCCATCTTTCATTGTCAGAAGTCCAAACAAAGACTGTTTTCTGGGACACATCTACATCATTAGAGCAGTTTAAAGGATAGGGATTTTTTTCCCCTTTATATTCTATCATAGACGTTAACTCTTTTTAAAAACTAACAGTGTCTTGTAAGGCAGACAGTAGTAAAGGAATCAGAAGCTGGGGTAAAAGGTCAAAAGTACAGAATCTCATATGACAGCAGAAAAACAGAGGAAAAATTAAAAAGAAACAGCACAGAAATATAATACTGCAGCATCCAACAGCTGTCTAGTTGCTGTTTGTAAATTTAAAAATTTTTAATACTTTTACCAAACTAATTTGTAAAATGTTTGAAATAAACTGCATTCAGTATTTCAACTCTAACCTCCTCTTCTGATATGTAATTACTCTCACCTTGAGACACTGACAACAAGAATGCAGAAACCATCTGGTAATTTTTCTCCTTAATATAATTAAAGATTGAGTTACATTCAGCCTTCTTGCATTCGAATTTTGTTGTTTTTTTTTTGTTTGAGGGAGGGAGAAAAAAGCAAATGTTGTCTGTCTAGCTCATCCTACACAGTTGTTAATTTAACCAGTTAATTGAATAGCAATATGCTAATCTAAGTCGAATAAATCAAAATTATTATATTCAATTTAACATGTTCAGAACAGAAATGAAAAAATTTCGAGAAAGATTTTATAGATTATAGTACTTAGGATAAATGTGAAATGCATTTGTCTCAACTTGGTGCAATATCTAACTATTTTACCTGTTATTGCAAGTTCAAATTCTAGAAGGTAGATATTGTCACGTCTCTTGACTCTTCTGGCCCTTTAATGTTGGATATTAGTCAAAATTCTCTTCCAGATGGAAGTTTTCTTAATGATTATTTGGGGAATCATGAGTATAAAGCTGTGTAAGATGGCCAGAAGATAACAATCATTAGAGGAGGGATGAGACATGATTGCATATGAAAAGTGACTTATGATGTAAACTGAACTAGGAATACACCTGAAGCAGTTAGAGGAGTTAATGTTTGTTGATTAGTGGTTAGCCAGCTTTAAAGCATGAGTTGTTTATCATCTTGGTCTCTTAAAAAGTTTCAAATATTTACTGATTTGCTTAATAGCATGTATTTTTTCTTTTTCTTTTCTTTGTTTCATTATTAATTGTGTACAATTATTTTAATTTTACTGTTTAATAATTTACAAATTGAAAAAACAAGCTCTGTTTGTTTTTTCTGTCAATTTTCAGTTACATTAGAAGGTATTCTGAGAAATACAGATTTGCATCTTAATACATACCTATTAATTTAATGTTAAGTTGTCTGGGAACTCCGACCAGTGGATCTTGAACTTGCAGACTGCAACCTTATATTTAAATTAGTACTACATAAATTGTTACCTGAATATAATTATCAGAGGAAGGTAAGAACTCATTTGCAAATTGCCTTTATTGTGAATATATTTATACTAATATCTAAGTTTCTGCAAATAAACATCTGATTTAATTTCAAATTAGATTGAGCAAAATTTCATTTGAAAGGATTTTCATATAATCCAACCAGCAGTTAGTCATAAAATATTTTGAAGTATCAAATTATTATAAAAAGTTTCGGAAGATATATTTGACTAATAAATATATAAAATTATATTTTTAATCTTACAGCACATACTATATATCACTCAAACTTTTCTTTCCATTTATTCTAATTCATTATAGGTAAAATTACATTTTAAAATTTTAAAAAAAGAAAAATTCATCTATAGCAGTAGAGGAACTAATTTGTTTATAACAGCCATAAATTTTCAGAAAAAAACAGTCTAGAAAATTTTGCAACAAAGATTGTTTATAGAAATATAAAAAAAAATTGGACAGGATTGGTAATATTTTGAAAAGTTGTAACAAAACCTGTGAATAAAAATTGAAGAAATTAATTTTTAAATATTTGATTACTTTTTTATTGTATTCTACAGTTATCAGGAAATGTTTAAGCTAATCCAGTCTGAAGTGCAATGATAATTTGAGAATAGGACAAAAATTTATTGTACAAAAAATTTTATTGTATATTATGTGCATATCATACTAAAGATGTTTTAATGCTGATTTTTGTCTAATTTAATATATAAAATAAATTGATTTCTATGTGGATTAAGAATAGAAATTTTTTTAGAAAATTATTATTTAATGACTTGTTTTAAAGATCTATTTAAAAAATTATTTTAAGCTTACATGATTTCTTTAGTTACAAAATTTTTTAAAATAGAGAGGAAATTCATTTTTCAACTTATACTATAAACAGAGAAAACTTATCAAACAGATAGCCAAGTACAATACTGCCCAGATATAATCTATAAAAAAAAATATTTTCCAGTATATATAACATATTTATATTTTTATAAAAACTTTTAATATTTATCACAATAATTCAAATTTATAAAATATAGCTTATATTGATATTAAATACTAATAGTTGTTGACTTATAATCATTCATACTTATGATCAAAATACAATCAATCAGAAAGCCTGTGATTGATTAATGCAATTCACAAGTCCATGCATAACTATCTGGCAAACTAGCATTATTTATTTTGTGTTTAGTTTTCCTTTGGTTTTATAAGTTTATTATAAATGTTGTATTGTGTTATAATGAATAATCAAATATTGCAATATATTTAGTATATGTATAAAGTATTACCAATTTCCATCTGATTATTGGAATGAAACTCCTAAACTGAAGACTCTGTGTATATTACTGTATTTATATATATATATTAATCAATCAATGCTAATATGAAAATTATTATAAAATCTTCCTTCACTTCCAACTAATCTATATTACTTAGGATTCATAAAAGTTTTAATTGGTCTAAAATAATATTTAAAGTTATATATCTGAAATATTTTGTCTCAAAATGTCTCCTTTATTTTATAATTTTAATAAAAATATTAAAGATATATATATATAAAATAGATAGATGCATCCGAATTGAATCGATGCCAAAATTCAGAGTATTTGGTTTCAAGAAAAACTCACAGTATACTTTTTATATGTTTAAGAACTTTATTTATGTAAAATATGGTATATTGTTTTGTAATAATAAATTGTAAGTATATAGAAAGTATTTATAAAATTAGACTTATGAAAATGAAGGGATGTATCAATTTTTTATGAAAAAAGAGGGCCCAGGCACAAAGTTTGGAAACCACTGAACTAGGGTTATATAAGACAATAATTATATTTATAACTATTAAAGCTTAAATAATGAAATATATAACATAATAAATAATTTAAATCCAAAATATATAACACAGATAAACTGTTATTTGAAAACAGAACAGTTTTGATAATTTCAATACAGGTAGGCCTCGATTAGCGCGAATAATTGGTTCCACGAATTTCTCACGCTAATCGAATTCGCACTAATCGAAGTATTAACTCTATGGAAAATATGGTAATTGGTTCTTGCTTTGTGAGATTCCGGCCATTAGCTAA